>JAJEOU010000967.1:30927115-31177115 GCA_021534815.1 Acrocephalus arundinaceus
AGATGTTGCATCTGATTTCTGGAAGCACTCAGATACTCCACCAGGTGTCACAAATCAGGCCTCGTGTGGAGTTAAGAAATGGCACTTTGGATACACCATTCATTCCAAACAGGGAGAAATCCATTCACAGACAACAGTATAAAAATCCCACTGCACAAGGGCACTGCGCGACAGCTTTACCCAGTATTCGCCCCGACAGAGCTCACCTGCAGTCAAGGCAGATGAAGCTGCTGGAGAACAAAACAAACCCCACTTGAGAAATATTGTTTTTTATTACCTTAGTCATAAGAAATTAAACCGCGATATAATACAGAGGCTTCCTGAAGGCGACGCAGCTTCTCAAGTAAGATCGTCAACACAAATTTGCAACCACATAATGATAACCAGTCCTGTAGAAAAATAGCAACTAACGAACAATCCACCAGTGCAAAGGGCTTAGTAGCAATTAACAGCTACTATACCACACAAATAACAAAATATAAATAATAAACACTCAATAAATAAAAAAAAGGCGATTCTGAACCTCTCCCCAAACTCAAAACATCCCCTCCATTGACAAGGTACCCCCACCCACCACCCAGCCCAAGAGAGCGTACATGTACAAACAAAGCAAACAACAATTTAGGTAAGGAGCAATTTAAACCAGCCATTTTCTCATTGGATCTACCTGGTCCGCCTTCAGACACTGTCCGTTGTTTCCTGCCATCCATGTCCACCACGCACGCGGAGCCCACACAAGAAAAAAACCAAAAAGGTGGAGTCATAAATATTGATTAAGAACGAAATCGTCATCTCAGCTCGCGCTTATCCTCCCAATCAACGCCTACCAACACCAGTACCATTGTCACAGTAGATAACTAATTTAAAAGACTAAGACTAAAATTCGATAAATCGCAGCCTCATCTCACGAGCTACATAAATGGCAGGTTCAAGCATTCCAGAAAACGCAAACGAATCAGCCCACCCCCACACATCCGAAAGAGGAGATATCAAGAGCAGGAATTGATTGAAATAATCGGAATATTAAAACTTTCATCAAGAAGACCAACCGACTGGGATTTATTCACTGCTACTCATATATTGAGACTGGATAAAAATAGCACACATCGGATTAGAGTGAAAAAACGACACATTCTTGACTCATAGCACAGGATAATATAAACATGGAATGAACAAGTGATATATATGGGCTGTAACACAAGTATATAATGGTTTATCATTACATAAACAGAAGATCGATGTTCCATCAAAGCATTGAAGAAGACACTCACGCGCAGTATTTAGTATACTCCAAGCGATATTAATACGCGTTATACTGCAAATACCCACCAGTAATGATTGCGAGACGTTTAAGTCCTATCAGAAAAGAGTCACCATTTAATGTACTTCCAATCTTAGCTTCACGGCAGGAGGACAACTGAAACTTATCATTCAAATAAAAATGCCAGAAACCCGGTCCACAATCAACGCCATGCTCCTTTCAACCAGTAGACCAATTTATATCAGTTGAAAATATGGAATTAACCTTCCTGAAATTCCATTTTTCATTCCTTGCTATGACAGCCACAGCGTAGAGTGGGGACCACAAATTAAAATTTCTGGATCCCCATAATCAGAAAAACAAAGTGGCTCAAGAAGTTAAATTCAAACTGCACCAAATTCGCCTCTCTATGCTACCAATACCTAAAAGTGCGGATAAATTATCTTGCCTAAGTGTCAAAATTATGACTTACAAATACAGAGATGAGCTAGGATTCTCGCCTCTCTTACGAACAAGAATAGAGGAGCTGTAATTTCATTATCTCAGTCGATTTTTAGACAACAACAAAAATACAGGAGTAGTGCTAAGGAACGTTCCGTCGCTTTAAGAAGCAAGACAGAAACAATAAAGAAAATATCATACCCAGCGACTACACTCCCATCATATTACACCTTACAACTCCCATCAGCAAATACACAGAAGATGAACATTGAAAATCTAGTGAATTTTTAAGTGATTCCCTAGACCGACCCGACAGATAAAACCCGTCTCCTACTGCAATCTCTCAGTAGTCGACCTTCATATAGTCAGCTGCGTCAGCTTTACCGACTGCGATAATCACAATAATCATCAATACCTCCTCCCAAAATATAAGCCTCACAATCTTTGAAATGATGGGACAGAAACAATCACTTTCGTGGGAGAGATAAACTTATTTACTCTGAAACAAACGAGTAAGGTGGAAAGGCGGATCAATACATTCAAGACCAGAGAGTCTTTCCCTTTGCTGTCAGTTAAGAGTCAAAAGAGCTCGAACTCAGTCATATAACATGCTTGCAGCTTTATAATCATTAAAAATTATACAACACCCCCCAGAATCTTTTCTGCCCATTTAGCATGATAATATAGCGATAGACAAGACCTACCCTAACATTCCATCCAAATAACTTTAACAAGACAACAAGACTGCACTCACGCTCTTCGAAAACATACCCAATTAAGGATAAGTCTTAGTTATATTATATCGTTTACAATAGTAATCATTAGGATCTCGACAAAACGCACACAATGAGACCCACACATAAGTGAAAACAATCTAGGAATCTAGTGACTGACAGCAATTAAACAACCATTATTGTCAATTATAAGTGAAATTGGGGAAAACACTGTCTCGATGGTCCTTGTTACTCTCTTTAAAGCAGTAAATCCCACAATTAAATACTAGGAATTATTTTAGTGTAACTAAGACTGGCCCACAAAAACTGCACCAAGCAAAGGTACCAGTCCCTTTGAGCTGAAGTGATTTAAAAAGCAAAAGCGAAAGACCTTAAGTAGACAAGATAATGTGGGTATTTTACCATACCACCACCACCACATCAAAGAAAAACCCAAGACCCAAACACAAACAAAACCGCTATACTATACCTTACTACAACAGAAACACAAGCGAGCGGAGACGGGGAGACCATGAAAAAAAAGCTTGCGACTAAATAATTACCATATCACCCACGCACGCCACCAGCGAGCTCCTACCCACCCGCTCCCAAAGGACTAAAGTCAACATCTCCTCTGCCAACACAAGGAAATAAGCCTAAAACTAGTAAGGAAAATGGACTGCATTGCCAGCCCCCAGGCACAGGCTGGCCATTTATCTGCAACTGCAACGAAATAGAAACAAGTCAAAGCACGTTACTGCTGAAAGAGATGCTCAGAGGCAGTATACATATCTAGCGCATATTAGATCAGCTTAAAATACTAAATAAAAAAAATCAAAATACCTAACAGAAAGAACGCATAAAGCAGGAAAAGACACAAATAAAAATATCAATTGGTGCGTCATACATAAATTTATAATCAATTGACAGCCCCGAACTACAGGCTCAGATCCACTCAATAGTCACTTTCGCACAGCTACTGCATAGAACGAAACTTTAGAGAAGAAAATAGCCTCGAAATTGCCTTACAATAAAATCCAATTAACACACACTAAAATATCATTCGAAAACTCTGAGTGAATTGGCGTGCTCTTTCATTGCAAACAAGAGAAACAAATATTTAAAGATATACGCTCTTTATAAAACATAGCATGGGCAACACAGTGGCCATTTTAAAAAATAACTAGAGTTCCTTTTTTATGAAAGAACTGCACACCCACGATAAATTTATATATAAAGAAATAAGCACATATTTCCTATAACATACATGAACTTGGAGAGTTCCACATCTCGGATAAGAGTTGTATCCAGATGCTAGCCAAGGACACCAAGTCAAATCAAAAATTCAGGGAGAATTGGCTGGGGCGATTGCAACGTAATTTCAGTAAGACACTCCATTCACACCAAAACTTAAAGGGATGAAGTGAAGGGGAAAACCAAAGGATTCAGTCAACATTCAGTGGGTGGTTGGGACATGGCGTGCCTCCCCGCGCAAATTTTTGCGCGCCGCTCAAAACAGGTGCCAAATATCGTCACGAAAAGAGAAGTTCAAAAAAGCAAAAGGAAAGAATTTAAGCGAATTCCTTCAGGCAGTGAAAAAGAGCCAAGTATGGGGACATGCTTTGAACCAGATAGAACAAAGCAGCAGTCATGGAGTATTCGGGATCAAACTATCTTTATTTTACTCACTCAAACATACATCCCGAACGTCTCTCAGCTACAACCTAATATGAGAAGGCGTAATATCAGCGGCAATGGGAGCGGAGCACAAGTGCTAGCAAAAAGAGTCGATCGAGAACAGCGACAGACTGCGCACACGAGCATCGGAAGAAATAGAGTTAATTTCTACATAATATCTGTGTGGTCAGAACAAGGGCTGAAGGGGAGATAGACAAGAACCGCAGCTAAAACTTTGTATCCGTCACATGCGCGTTACTTTTTTATTTTCCAGCTAAAAGCGCATCCCATCGTGGAATATTTTTGCACTGGATAAGAAAGACCACATACGAACATCTGAAGCATAATAGACATTTGAGAGGATAACTTCCCAGAAATACTAAGTGAATCACTAGAGATACAAATCCAGCAGGGACTTACTGCACTAAAAATACACCGAATGACAAGAGTAATGAAATAGGGGAGCCAAAGGGCATGAGCACACACACCGGTTCAGGTGCAAGAGAAGTAGTGCCAGCTAAACTCCACTGAGCAAGGGCACTCGCATGAGACTCCGCCAATCTACTCTAAATCACCATCTCTGAGACCGATGAAGATGGGCGATGGCGCAGATGAAAGATAAAATAATTGACTACCATACATAGCGAAAGACCCAAAAGATAACACGACTGGAAAAAACCGCGACAGGGGGGAAAAAAAAAAGAATAAGCAAACGTACAGATATAACCGCTAATGTCAGTCCAGAAGTTGGAAGCCAGCATGCAATTTCCCTGAAATTACCTGAATTTAATTTTGCTACTCGATTATCATCACAAATAGAATTCCTCGCTCTCTCGCTCGAAGTCGGCAGCAGCATGCACCCTATTCACAAGGAGCAATGCTGCTTGATTTATATGATTATTTTCTATGCAATCGCATCAGTTTTTAACCTATTTTGCTGATTCACTCTCCCAGAGGGAGCCAGAAATGCACTGGAGCCGCAGAAGGAGCGGGAATTTCCCAAATATCGAACCAGGACTCACCCGCACCCAGGACCTGCTTTCATCGATGTGCTACCGCAAGACCCCAACAAGGCCTCCTCGAAGCATCTTAGTTCTAACAGTCGTTTATTTAAACAGCACAGGATCACGAATTACTAGGGCAGCTTCTGTGCTGGGAGCGGCAACAAGCTTCTATCCAGGGAACAGTCCAAATGCAACACTTGAGGCGAGAGTCACACGGCTTGTTCAAAAGACACAAAGAGAAAAGTCAGGAACAAATCGACTTTAGGTGGGATTAAAATACCTAATATTAAACAAAAAAACAGGCGCAGCACCAAAGAAAAAAAAAAAAACCACCCAAAAAGGATATAAACACACCGGCAGCGCTCCAATATGATAAAGACAGACAACTCAGCAGCTCGTTGGGCTTTTTCAAAAGCTTTTCATGGAATGCAATACCGCCTAGGGAACGTGATACAACAACGTCTTGATTACAACCATGCCTGCTCGAACGTGCCAAGCCCTGGAGATAGAGGGGCTGACGAGGACGGAGCCGACACGCCTCCATCAACGAGAGAATAACGCGAACCGTGCATCTTATGTAAATTAAACGGCAGAATCTTTGGGAAAAGCGCGGGACGCAGGACACATACGCTCCCACCCGACGTAGATCCCAGGGCGCAGTCCCAGCATGAGGAAGGCTGCAGCCCCCCGTAATGGCTCACGCTGCATAGGACAGGGCTCACGAGAGGCGCACCCTGCAAAGCGGACGGGACGAGACCGATGAAAGGCGAGGGGCCGCCCAACACCGAAAGCACGACACAAGGAAACCCTAAATCCACCTCAGCCGCGCAACATTGCCAACCGCCAACCACAAAACTACCCACCCAGCCGACGGAGAGGGACAATTCCATCACAGCCTGCAGGCGCATGAAGGCACACCTTACGCTCAAAGGCTGACCCACCCAGTGAGCACCCATCCCCGCATGTCCGCGGCGCGCAACCCCAGACCCCGGCGCTGAGAGCGCTCAAGCTGACGGCGCAGCTCCCTCCGGAGCCCCAACAGGCCCAACAACCCCAAGATCTCACCTTGATCACGCCTTGCCTCGTCCGGGTCCGAACACTGGCAGCCCGCTGCGAACTATACCGGCTCTTCAAAGGCACCGGCCCACCCTCTACCCCGCGATCCCGATGAACACCGAGGACATTAAAAAGGGCGGACAACCACAAGACGCCCACAAGGAACCAAAGTGGCGGAGAACTTCACTTTTCATCTCGTCACGGACCCGCGCCGCGGCAGGGGGCGGTTCGTCCTGAGGGGACGGGCCAGGGAACGTGGTTTATCTCCATCGCGATTAACTACTCCAAGTAAGGGTTATAGATTTAAGCCTCAACCTCCTAATATAGCACCTGGTGAGGCAGTGTCATCATGCCTAAATGATATGCAAATAGCGCATTACCCAATTCATAATAGTGTGCGTAAGAGCGTGTACCCTTTGCGACGCGCACGCGAATTTAGCCAATCTCTTAACTCACCACTTAAAGAGCCCGCCCTCCAGGACAGCATTGCCAGTTCTCGTGAGTCCTCCCCTATGAAAACGCGCTAAACAGGATTATTACCACCCCAACACACCACCCAATTGGAGTTAGAGGGCCCTCCAGACCTTGCCTCAGGGAAAGAGACACACATCAGAGTCCTGCATCATTTCAAACCCTGTCTCAAACTGATACTCCACCATAAAGCACCGCAAACGCTTTTTATGAAGCACGTGTTTTTCAAGCGTCACTTCGGGTATTTCTTAGATGCCATGACGAAATTGGAACGCTCAGCCTTTTTGGCAGCGCCAAGCAATGGAACTGTTACGTTACCCTCAAGAACAGCTCCCCTTATAATTCAGCGTGGCCACCCTTTTCTGCAGAACACCAGAAATGTGTCTTTTGTTCTACATACCCCACTACGAATACTTCTTCCAACCCCCAAGAACTGCAATGTTTCTTGTACCCAAAAGGCAACAACCTTTCAACAATTAGAGAGACAATTTTACTGTCCCCAAAAGAATGCCTTTTCCGTAGGGAGTTTTCTGCAACAACTTGTTCAAACCTAACCATCCCCAGCAGGGGGCTTATTTTTTCACAGATAGCAACCTCCACTGCCATACAGGCTCTATAAATTATTGTTCCGTGATCCATATTTTTCCACCCATTTCCATTAACTTTAAATTCCAACTATGTGAGCAGCAACGAGCTTATCCTAAAAACAGGCTGTCATAATCCATATACAAGACCAGTGCTTCAAAAAACACTTCGAGATCAGATGATAGGGATGTTGCTAGACCTTGTTTGGCTGTCAGAGGATACTCATAAAGAAGGCGTGAGCTATGAACAGCTTAGTCTGTCTTCCCTATATACATATATGGGAGCCAAAAGACCTGGAAAATCAATGCCAAACCTGCGAACGTAATGACCAGCCTACAAAATCATGACACCCAATCAGGGACATCGTATGTGCACTCTCTCGAACCTCGTCCGGTCACGAGCCAACAGATACCTGAATATGTTCAGATTTGGGCAGGCTATATAGAAAAGATATATACAAAAATCGTATCATCAGGACAGTCACAATATATCATCCCTCGAAACAGTTAAACACGCACATATGAAACTCGTAGTTTACAAAAATCTACAATAATTTAGTCAAACAGAGGCATAAACCTGACATTTCGTTACCTCCTCTCACAACTACCAGACCTAGGCACAGCAAATGGCTTTGGTTTTATTTTGTGTAACTTTTGGACCCCCCCTAATACATACACCCTAGCATTACTTTCAGCTCCGAACTAAAACCGATAGGGTGGAAGATAATCAGAAGCTTAAGGGGGCCTAGAAGAGGCTTGGGAAGGGTCTTCACTTTTATTTTGGTTAAAGAATCTAATGCGTGGGATTATGTATATGTGACCCAAATGCGAACCCCAAGGCTGAGTATCCAGGTGATTGTCGACTGCTAGACAAAGACACTCGATACAAAGCTACAATGCCGAGGTAAGTACCTCCGGTTCATTAACAAAGAGTTACGTTAAACTCCTATAGTAATGAGATCCTTTTTTTATTAGTCTAGGCATACGGTCACAATATCTACAAATGTGAATGCTGAAACAAGTCTAACCCCACACAATCACAGCACCTCAGCGAACATGACTCTAAAAAAGAAACAAATCACAACACACGCCACCCAAATAATGTGAATGAGAAACAAAATAAACCACAAAAATCACAGGACTGATTCACATCTCCATCTCTAAACCATTGGGGCTGCATTTTCCAGAGTTTCCTTGTGGACTAATCCTGTTTCCTGTCCTTGGGAAATGCAGTTTGGACTTTTTGTAAACAGTTTTTATCTCCTGTGATTGCCATATCCTCGAGATCATGAAGTATTAAAACACGGACATTTAAATATAATCTACTTTTCTTTCCGAGTTGCCTACTAAAACTGACTTCTGGAATTGTCTAATAAACATATCTGATGCTTAAAAGATTTGTCTGTCTTAAATTTCAAGAGGTGACAGCAGACAGGTGTGAGAGGGAAGGTGAAACAAATCCAGTGCTGCATTCCTGATGCTGGAATGGACAATTCCAGGAGCCATGGAAGTGGAATTAATGTGGAATGTGGTGGAAAAATAAAGGATCATCACTTATGATGATGAAGTGGTGAATCTGGGAGGTTTTTAAAACCATTCCATAAAAAAAGATGGGATGTAAGGTGGTGCTTGAGCTTTTCCACATCCCTTTCTTCCAAGGAATCCGAGTAAAATCTGTTCTGCCAGCAGGGCTGGGATGCAGAGGGCAGCAGAGCTCTCCTTCTCTTCAGGTCACTTCTGCTAAGGTGATGAAAATATTAAAATGGGGAATTCTGATCTCCCCAGAGCTTGGGAAAATGGAGTTATTGAATCCCCCACCATCAGGAGGAGTTTGTGGTGTCTGTTTGGAAAGGCTGGAGTTTTCTTTTTAGAGCAATACCTTGAGTACCAGGCTTTGGAGGTGAGTGTGGCTCAGAGCTGCTGGCTGTGCCCTTGGAATGTTTGGGAATGCTGCTCACCTTTGGCAGAGTCACTTCAGCCCCAGGCTTGGTCCTGAACTCCCCAGAGCTTGGGAGGATGGAGTTATTGAATATTTCTGAAATACCATGAGGAGTTTGTGGTGTCTGTTTGGAAAAGCTGGAGCTTTCTTTTCACAGCAGTGCCTCAAGTCCAAGGCTATGGAGAAGGTGAGTGTGGCTCAGAGCTGGCTGTGCACTGGGAATGTTTGGGAATTTATTTGTTTGGCTGTGCTCTGCTCACCTTTGGCAGAGTTATTTTAGCCCCAGGCTTGGTCCTGAGCTCCCTTTTTTAACCTGCTGCTGGATTTGGGGGTGGTGTCTGTGTGGGGTAACTTTGATTTCCTGTCCCTCCCACCCTTGTTCAGGTGTTTTTCTTTGGTTATTCCCTGTCACATCCACTGAGTTGGATTAAAAAACTATTCTGGCACTGGTTTTGTGGGTTCTTCAACCCTCTCAGAAGCTGGTAACCTTCCTGAGCAGTTGTTACAACCTTGGGTAACTTCCTAAAACCTTCAAACAGCCTTTTATCCCATAAAATGAGTGTAAGCTGGTTAACATCGGGGTGATACCCAAACAAAGTGTCCTGGTAAGACACTCCACCCAGAGAACCCAAAATTCACCCAAAAATCCACCCAGGAACCCCCAGAATCCACCCAGGGACCCCCAAATTTGCCCAAAATCCACTTAGGGACCCCAAAATTTCCCCAAAATGCACCCAGGGACCCCAAAACCCCCCTGTTTCAAACTGTGGTGTTAAACTGCAAGTGATGGAAAGCTCCAAACTGAGTTTTGTAACCCTGCTGTCAGTTCTGAGCACAGCAGGATTTTCAGATGCTGCACTGTTGGCTCTGCAGGGATTGTTTCTCTATAAAGGATGGACAAACTCTCATTAAGCTGGGTGCTCATTAATGAACCATTGATTGGTTTAAGTGGCTCCTGCAAACCAGGACCAGTTCCTACTGCAGGGCTCACCAGGGAAAAATCTGATAAAATGGGTAAGGAAGCACTGGCTGCTGAATTGGGATCACATTTTAAAGATCAGCTGGAGACATTTGCTCCAAAGGCCTGTTGTGTATTCAGCTTGTTTTATTGGTTTGCTTTTGCTCTTTATTTGGAGGTTTGGTTCAGCTGTTTCTGGGTTCTATTAAAAATGGGTTACAGGTGTTTATTCCCTATAATTGGTACTTTTTTTAAAATGGAATTATGACTTCCTATAGAACAGTTCTAGATTGTAACAAATATTCTGGATATTCTTTTTTCAGGATACTCATATTTCTGGATATTCATTTTTGTCCTGCATTTTGAGGTTTGGTTCAACTGTTTCTGGATCATATTAAAAGTGGGTTACAGGTGTTTATTCCCTATAATTGGTACTTTTTAAAAAATGGAATTATGACTTCCAATAGAATAGTTCTAGATTGTAACAAATATTTTGGATATTCATATTTCTGGATATTCATTTTTGTCCTGCATTTTGAGGTTTGGTTCAACTGTTTCTGGGTTCTATTAAAAATGGGTTACAAGTGTTTATTCCCTATAATTGGTACTTCTTAAAAAATAAAATTACAACTTCCTATAGAATAGTTCTAGATTGTACCAAATATTCTAGATATTAATATTTCTGGATATTCATATTTCTGATTATTCATTTTTGCCTTTGAGGTTTGGTTCAGCTGTTTCTGGATTATATTAAAAATGAGTTACAAGTGTTTATTCCCCATGACCAGGACTTACTTTTTTAATGGAATTATGACTTCTTATAGAATAGTTTTAGACTGTAACAAATATTCTGGGTATTCATATTTCAGGATACTCATTTCTGGTTATTCATTTTTGCCTTTGAGATTTGGTTCAGCTGTTTCTGGGTTCTATTAAAAATGGGTTACAGGTGTTTATTCCCTATAATTGGTACTTTTTAAAAAATGAAATTATGACTTCCAATAGAACAGTTCTAGATTGTAACAAATATTCTGGATATTCATATTTCTGGATATTCATTTTTGCCCTTTATTTGGAAGTTTGGTTCAGCTGTTTCTGGGTTATATGAAAAGTGGGTTACAGGTGTTTATTCCCCATGATTGGTACTTTCTAAAATGAAATTATTACTTCCTATAGAATCGTTCTAGATTGTACCAAATATTCTGGATATTAATTTTTCAGGATATTCATTTTTGCCTTTATTTTGAGGTTTGGTTCAGCTGTGTCTGGATTATATTAAAAATGGGTTACAGGTGCTTATTCCCCATGACCAGGACTTATTTTTTTAATGGAATTATGACTTCTTATAGAATATAATATAATAAATATTCTGGATATTCATTTTTCTCATGGAAAATGAATGTCTCATCCCTTTCCTGCCTGTGCAGAACTTGGAGTTCCCTCTGGCCACCTCGGAGGGAGACAACAGGGATTATTAAAACATCCCTCTTTTCCCTCAGAAAATTCATAGGGAAAATTCTCAGATTGTTTTCCAAGTGAGCCTCAACCCATGGCTCTCTTTAGTAGAAAGAAAGGAATAATTTAGAAGAGTAATTTAGATGTAATTTCTTTAGGAGAGTAATTTAGATGTAGTGAGCATAACTGTGAAAAATGACACATAATAATGGTGATAAATGCACATAATGTAATAATAAATATGGATTATATGTGATAATAAGCCTTCCTTTTGCAGTTTTGCATTCAGGGAAGAATTCTGTGAAATGGTTATAAGAGGAATTTCAAATCTGCCCAGGTGTTGGGATCTAACCCCGAATATTTTTTTAGCTCTTTGCCTGCCCACAGCCAAATTCTGGTGGGAATTCCCTGGTGGGAACTGCCTGTGTTCCATATTTTTAATTGCGTGGGTTTTTTGGGAATGCTGGGAAAATGAATTGCTCACTGTTGTGGAGTTAAAAAAAACAAAGAAGAAATCACATTCGGGCTGGAATTTTGTGTTATTTGAATCTCTTAAAAGGAGAATAATGCTGAGGTACAGACAGCAGGGTTGGTGTCTGTGGTGGGTTCAAGGGATCATTTCAGGTTAGCAATATTTTGAATTTTGATCAATTTGAATTTTGATTTATCACTGCTTGGAGCTTCATTTTCCAATGCCCTGACTGTGCTGCCTTTATGTGAATAAATGGCAGATGCTGCTTGGGTGTTTTTGGTTTTTTTGAAGATTTGGGGACAAATTCAAGGGTGTTTAAAGTGCCTTTGAGAGCAGGACTTGGAATACGAGGACTGAGGGTGACATTTGCATGTTTTGCTCACCCTCTGTTGGGACTCTTTGATCTGGGGCTGTGATTTTGCTGCTCTGGTATTTCCCAGTATAACAGGAGCTTTTGTTCCCAGTTTTCCATCTTTAAAGGGAAATTAAAAAAAAAAAAATCAACAACTCTTTGCAGCACCCAGAAACAAAAGCTGCCATAGTTGTCACTCTCTGGCTGCTGCTCAGATTCTCCCTTGGGGAGTTGATGGGAATTTGGGATGGAGGAGGGATGAGGAAAGGCTGCTGCAGTTGGGTTGGTGACCCTTTAATGTGACTGGGATCATCCCTTGGCTGAGCATTGCTGGCTGTGCCTCACAGGGATGGGGTGTTGGATCCACAAATCCCTGCTTTAAACATGGGGAGGGGATTTACCAGCTGGTCCTTGTTCTAGGAACACTCTTTGGTTTATTTATCAGCAAATAAATAATTGCAGGGAGACATTCAGATGTTTTTAACAGCTCCAGGGTGATAAAACCATTTCCCATATAAAAAATCCCAAAAGAAAACCTTGCTCTGTTTCCTTTTAACAGATTCAGAAATGCAGAATATTTTACAGAAATTACAGAAAATTAGATTTTAAATTACAGAAATATATATTATAAATTACAGAATTAAATTTTATCTTTTAAATCAGATTATGCAAACTAATATAACTTAGCCAGTCCAGAGTATGCTGGGTTTTCTTCCCATTTAAAGATTGTATTCCTAACAAATATTTTGCTGCTTAATTAAAATCTACAGCAGAAAATAAATAAATTTTCATGGATCTCTTAATAGCCAGCCAGTCATTAGAAACAATTTCCAAGTGCCCAGCCTTTGTCTGGGAGCCTCAGAGGTGAGGGATGTGGGAAGTTAATTAGGATTCACCAATATCCCCAATTAGGATTGGGATTATTCACTTCCCTTTGGACACCTGAAGATGCTCACAGGTATCTCAGTTTCTCTGCTCTTTAACAGGGTGGGTTTGTCATCTTTGGAAGGTTTTTAAAGTCAGAACAATTCTTAAAAAACATAAACCCCTCATCAGTGTTAGTAATTTTTGAAAAGAAATGTGTTTGTTTTACTGTGTGATGTTTTGTTTTGTGGGGTATTTTTAAAATGTGGCCTTTGATTTGGTGTGAAAAATGGCCCAATTAACTTAATTTTAGTCTCATCTTGTTGCTTCTGACAAGTGATGGAAAGCACAGTGAGTGACAGCACTGCTCCCTTTTAGTGATGGGAATAATTAAAACAGAAATAAAGTCAATTTGAGGGGATCATATCCAAAACTTTTGAATTCTTTGCGGAATTTTAAATAAATCAAAGGGCAAAACCAATTTTCTGCCACTGCTTGTCTGACACTGAAGTGTTTTTATTGCCCACAACTCTGCAGTTTTGTGTGAGGTGCTCCAAGTTCCTGCAATAATTGTATTTTCTGCTCTGTAATGGGCAGGTAATGAGGTAAACTCATTTTGAGGGTCAGTCAACAGCTGATTTCCTGTAGCACTTTTAGTGATCTCATTAAATTAATAGTAGCCAATTTTTAAATGGCAGTAATAGGTCATTCCTTGGGGCTGTATTTTTATTTGGAGACTGAGTGTGGCAGCAGGATTTAGTCTGGTTTGCTCCCATTTAAACTTCAAAACTTCCCCCAAATGAAACCTTTTGAAATTAACGTTATTAATCAAGTTTAATAGTCAATTTTATCTCTTATTAACCCATGCACAAGGAAATTGGAGTGGTGATGTGGAGGGAAAGATGTTGAACTGGGATGATTCAGGGGTGCTCAGATATCCTGCAGCCAGATCCAGGATGGAATAACTCTGCATTAAATAAATAAATGTAATAAATAAATGTGACCTTTCTGAAGGGAAAACCTGTCTGCATGGAATAATCCAATCAGCTTTGTGTTTGACAGCCTTCGAGGGGAGATTTTTTGCCATCAATTCCTGATCAATAGGGGAGAGTTTGGAGGTGAAGAGCGTCTCTAAAAATCCAAAAATGACATTTTAAAGCTGCAGGGCCTGGGATGTGAGCAGAGACTGGAGTGTGGTGTGTGTGTGAACGTTCTGCTCTGGCCTGGTGTGCTCTGAGCAGCTCTGGATGTGGAAGGGCTGGAATTCCTGCCTGATTTCCTTGGAATTCTGCTTTTTGGGGAGATTCTTGCTGAGTGTGGGAGAGCTGATCCCTGCCTGGCTCATTCCCACCTTCCCCAGCCCCAGCAGTGCCTTGGCCTCTCCCTCTGCTGCAGGAGCAGCTGGCAAAGAAACATTCCCAGGTGGAATTCCTGGGGGAACATTCCCGGGTGGAATTCCTGGGGGAAAGGCACAGGCACACAGAGCAACCCTCTCCATGTGCCAGGTGCTCCCAGCCTGCTCCAGAGGCACCAAAAATTGGGAATGGCTGTCCCAGGCAGAGCTGCTCCCATTTTCTGCCAAAAATTGGGAATGGTTGTCTCAGGCAGTGCTGCTCCCATTTTTCTTCCAAAAATTGGGAATGGCTGTCCCAAGGCAGTGCTGCTCCCATTTTTCTGCTAAAAATTGGGAATGTCTGTCCCAGGCAGTGCTGCTCCCATTTTTCTGCTAAAAATTGGGAATGTCTGTCCCAGGCAGTGCTGCTCCCATTTTTCTGCTAAAAATTGGGAATGGCTGTCCCAGGCAGTGCAGCTCCACTTTTATTTTTCTGCTAAAAATTGGGAATGGCTGTCCCAGGCAGTGCTGCTCCCATTTTTCTTCCAAAAATTAGGAATGGCTGTCCCAGGCAGTGCTGCTCCCATTTTTCTTCCAAAAATTAGGAATGGCTGTCCCAGGCAGTGCTGCTCCCATTTTTCTGCTAAAATCTGGGAATGGCTGTCCCAGGCAGTGCTGCTCCCAATTTTTTTCCAAAATCTGGGAATGGCTGTCCCAGGCAGTGCTGCTCCCATTTTTCTTCCAAAAATTGGGAATGGCTGTCCCAGGCACTGCTGCTCCCATTTTTCTGCCCGATAAAGAGGGACCAACTTCAGAATCCAGCACCCAAGTGTTCCCACCATCCCATAAATCTGAGGGCCCAGCATCCCTGCCAGTCCCCCTCAGAGATTTCACCCCTTTGTGGTGGGACTCTGTGTCCTTGACCCTTTTCCTGCTGTCAGAATTCCAGGATCATCCCTTCCCTCACACTTGCTCTGTGCCAGCACTATCTGGACACATCATTCCCACCCCAGAAGGATCCATCTGCTTCTTGTTCTTGCCTCTTCCCATATCTGCAATCCCTAGCCCAGTTTTTCCTGTTTTCCCACCACACACTCAATATCCCAATATTTTTTCCCCTCATGCAATTCCTTCTCACCTATTATTATCTAAAAAATAAGCAGAAAATCAACATCTCAGCAGATGGATCCAGCTATTCCACACTCCAACTAAACAGGGATGAAATGCTGCCAGATTTTGGATGCTGAACCCCAAAACTTCCAAGGATTTACCTCAAAATTAGTGCCCAAACTTGTGCTTAGTAGGAGCTAAAAACTGGACACTGCTCCAGCACTTCCCTTGATGTTTTGGTGAAATAATCTGATTTTTGAGAATAATGCAGCTGAAAAGAGCAATGAAAAATGTGTGAGGTTGTCTTTTATTTAGGAATGGGTTTTTTCCCCTTTTGGGATGAAAGATGTGTGAGGTTGTCTCTTATTTAGGAATGGGTTTTTTCCCCTTTTGGGATGAAAGATGTGTGAGGTTGTCTCTTATTTAGGAATGGGTTTTTTCCCCTTTTGGGATGAAAGATGTGTGAGGTTGTCTCTTACTTAGTTTGGGATGAAAGATGTGTGAGGTTGTCTCTTATTTAGGAATGTTTTTCTCCCTTTTGGGATCAAAGATGTGTGAGGTTGTTTCTTATTTAGGAATGGTTTTTTTCTCTTTTGGGATGATAGAACAAGGTGGGGGAGGATCCTTGTACCAGTTGTCAAATTTCCCCTGCTCTACTGAAAAAATGGTGGCATTTTAAAAAAAAAAAAACTTTAGGCCCCTTCCAACCTTTCCATGATTTTCATTTTTTGTGGGCATGAGTAGATGGGGTTTCTGTTTCATGTTGGATGAAACTCATCACTGAGATATAAGCATTTAAGTAAAATCCTCTCTCCATAGCCAAAACCACAGAGCGGCCTCAATTTGGATTAAACCACCCATTTGATTTTTTTTCTGAGTCTGAAAAACTATCACAAACTGAATTTTTGACAGATTTAGAAACACTTGAATTGATAAAAAGCCTAGAATTTTAATTATTTTTTTTAATGAAGGCATTTATTTAAAATACCTTCTCATTTTCTGCAGCATTTCTCTCTCTGCCAGCTCTGAATTCCTGGCCTCTGTGTGAGATGCCACTTGAGAACCCAGATTGGTGCCAGCTTTGCTGAAGTGCTGCTGGAAATAGATTCTCACCACCACCACCCCCTGAGGGAAAAAGTCGTGGTGTTTACTTTCTGCTCCCTGAGTGTGTCATCCTGGCAGGGGTTGTGGGGATAACAGACCAAACAAGCCTTGGAATCTGAAGTAAATCCTGTTTTTTTCATGATTATGATATCAGCAGAGCTGGCTTTACATGGCCAGCAGTGTTTGGGTTGTTCCACAGTCCCATCCCTGCATGTTTGCACTAAAATCTGATTTTAAGTGATGCACATCAGGAAGAAAAATAGAAGGAAATAGAAGGAAAATCCAATATCCCAATAGAAGGAAAATCAAATCATTGGAGAGGTGATGGCTCTAAGTTTCCTTCACTCTTCCTGTTATCCTCTTTATTTTCCAGCTGCTAATTCCTGCTAAGGACATGCACAACTAAAAAGTCTTTTTAGGGGAGCTGAGAACCCTGAATGCTTTCATTTCTTCATCCCAAGAGGAAATTTAAGCACATTTTGTTGTGTAAATATTCCAGTGCTGTTGAGTGAAAGCAGAGTTGGACCAGGAAAACCTCATGGAGGAGCAGAAAAGCGAAATTTGTCTAATTTGATGGAATTGTGGGGTCCTGGAGTGGTTTGGTTTGGAAAGGACCCTAAATCCCATCTCATTGCCATGGCAGGGACACCTCCACTATCCCAGATATCCAACCTGGCCTTGGACAATTCCAGGGATCCAGCATGGATTTCCCCACGCTGCAGTTCCCTTTTTATGCAATCCTTGTTCTCCCTGGCACCAGCAGTGCTGTTCCCACACACGGGGCTTAGTCACTGCAAAGCCAACCAGCTCAAACACATCCTCATTTCCAAGCTCAGAAGGAAAATACTGGGAAAAAAAGGAAATTATTTATTAGAAAACATGGTTTGCCATGTAAAATACTGTGAAGCACAAAGGTGAGCAGAGCAGATTGGTTCTGTGTACCTCAGAGGCAGCGTGAGCACCACCTCTGATGTAAATGTTACTATAGTAACAGTGGTTTTATTTAAAAGCCCATTAAATAGACATATCAAACACATCCAGCCTGTCAAAATGGAAGTTTAACTGCACAGCCTGCTGCTTCAAGGATCATTTTTTTTAATGCCAAACTTGTGTATTTTGCTGCAATTTCCCCCTTGGATGCACTCAGGATCCTCTTCTTGCCAAATGACACTGTGGCACTTGGGAAATAAGCTGCACTAATGGTGACAGCACTAATTATCTGGGACCTCTCGTGCTTTAAAAGGGATGGAAATTCCTTCTGGGGAATTTGCTGTAGACCATTCCCTGCTGTCTCCCTCAAAAGCTTATTCCTAACAGAGTTTAACTGTTAAACCCAAAGAATAAAAACTAAAATAAAGAAAAAATAGCTTAACTATTTTAAAAATAAAGAATATGACAGCACAAATTACCTGGGACTTCTTGTGCAGCCATGTGAAGGCTTTAAAAGGGGTGGAAATTCCTTCTGGAGAATTTGCTGTAGATCTTTCCCTGCTGCCTCCCTCAAATGCTTATTCCTAACCAAGTTTAACTATTAAAAAAATAAAGAATAAAAAATAAAACAATGAATAAAAAAATAAAGAATTTAAAAATAGCTTAACTATTTTAAAAATAAAGAATATGACAGCACAAATTACCTGGGACCTCTTGTGCAGCCGTGTGAAGGCTTTAAAAGGGATGGAAATTCCTTCTGGGGAATTTGCTGTAGATCTTTCCCTTCTCCCTTCCTCAAAAGTTTATTCCTAAGCAAGCTTAACTATTAAAAAATGAATAAAAAATAAAATAAAGAATAAAAAATGGCTTAACTATTTAAAAAAATAAAGAATATGACAGCTGTAATTACCTGGGTCCTCTTGTGCAGCCATGTGAAGGCTTTAAAAGGGATGGAAATTCCTTCTGGGGAATTTGCTGTAGATCTTTCCCTGCTGCCTCCCTCAAAAGCTTATTCCTAACAGAGTTTAACTATTAAAAAATTAAAGAATTAAAAAAAATTAAAAAGAATAAAAAAAAATAGCTTAACTATTAAAAAAATAAAGAGTATGTTACAAAATATTATCTATTTATCTGTTTCAGCTGAACTTCCCTTGGGAAGCCAAGGGTGTTTGGTGCCATTTGGTTTTCCTCCCTTTTTTCCTTCTTCCCCCTCCATGAGCAGCTGCTGTGGCTCTGCCCCTCCTAGCCTGGGTCAGTTCTGCCTCTCAAACTGTGCTTTGATTATAAATTAATTACAGATTTGCAGAAATGAAGAGTCATATCTTATGAATATCCAGAAGTTTTTGGGTTTTGTGCTCATATTTCTCACTTTGGAAACTTCCCTGTGCTTGCAGTGGTGTAAACTCCTGGTGTTCTTTGCCTAAAAGATGAAGAGTTTTGGACAAGGGGTGGAGGGACAGGAAAAGAGGGAATGAAAGAAAATAGATTTGGATTGGAGATTGTGAGGGAATTCCAGGCTGTGAGGGTGGGGAGGTCATGGAATAGAATTCCCAGGGAAGCTGTGGCTGCCCCTGGATCCCTGGAATTTTCCTGCCTGGGACAGTGGGAGGTGTCCCTGCCATGGCAGGGGTGGCTCTGGGTGAGATTTCAGATCCCTCCCAACCCAAACCCAGCCTGGCCTCTCTCCTTAGGTAATCTATATGGATGGAAAAGCAGGCAGGAGATTATTGACTCAGGAAAGCTGAGCAGGGGATCAGGAGTTTTTATTTGTAAGAGATCAGGGAATTATGATGATCTGCCACACAGAGGCTTGGTGACTGTATCCAGCATAATTGGTGGAAGGAATTGCTTTAATGTCACATTTTTAAAATAAATAAACCCTCAAGGCTGAAGTTTTGTTCTGTTGGAGAACAATTCTGTGTTTCTTGCTCACACTTGGATTCAAAACATGCACATAGGTCACTGAAATCTTCTCATGTGCTTTGCAAAACCACTCAGGGCTTGGTATTTTTTTGTGTTTTGTTGTTTTTCAACATGAAACTCGTTGAAAGGCTTCTGGCCCCTTGTTATTTTTGTAATGCTTTGAGAGAGAAAATCTGAGGTGAAACGTGGAGGCTGAGAGAAAAAACCCAACATTTCCTTGTTTGTATTTATAATAAAAGCCTCTCCGAAAGTTGTTTTAATTCCACAAAAAGAGGAGGCTCTGAGCAGGGGCAATGCTGTGCTGAGGCTGGAGAACATCCTGGATTTCCATATCCTAGTGAATAAAGCACAGAGAAAGTGAAAATCCTGGAGTCAAAGTGGCACTGGCAAAATAGAAACTCTGTGAGGTGATTCAGATATGAAGAGAAACAACAGGACAGGGATGAAAATATTTCAGCAACAAGATGTCAATGAAGTAAAAGAATCCCAGAATTATTTAAGTTGGAAAAAACCTCTAAGGTCAGCGATCCTCACCTTGTCCTCAGCCCAGAGCTCTGAGTGGCACCTCCAGGAATTCCTTGAGATCTCCAGGGATAGGCACTCCAAATCTCCCAGGGTCTGACCATCCTTCCCATGAAAAAATTCCTGCTGATGTCCAACCTGAGCCTCCTGAACTGTCCTGTCCCTGTTCCCTGACTCCCACCTGGTTCCTCAATCCTGGCAGGGATTTGTGGAGAGCCAGATCAGCCTTAGGAGAACACCAGGAAAGCTGATCTATAAAGAAAGACAGAATAAACTGGAATTGAAGTTTACACAAAGGATGATCAGTATGAAACAACAACATAGCACACGTCAAAGAACTCTGAAAAGAGGAATTACCTGTCTTTTGTCTGCCTCAAGAGGATTAAGCTCAAGGAAGTTTTAGTTTAGGTATTATGGGAGGGGAAGAAAAGCCTTCAAAAATAAATAAATATGCACTAGTGGAGGCTTTGTAGGGGATTTTTTTTTTCCCTGGTTGGCTGAACAGCAGTGGCACATGGGAAAGTGAAAGAAAAGTCTGTCAAATGTTTGTCTCAAGATATTCTAAATAAAAAGGATTTTCTATTGGCAGCTTTTGACAGCTTTTGCTTATGCTGTGAAAGGCTGGGATGAAAGCGTCAATGGCTTCCTAACCTCAGACATGAGTTGTATTTAGTCAGATTTCCCAAACTGCCATATCAGAACCAGGAAATACTTTAAAAATAGAATTTGTCAATTACGAGAGGCTTATTTTAATAAGGAGCGAAATTGGCTGATGCTGCTTTGTGGAAATGGATTGTGAATTACAGAAAGTCAATAAATAAATTAAAGCAAGTCACTGGGTTTGCTCATGGGAAAAGTGTTTACACCACCCAAAAGATAGTTCCAGTCTGGTTACTTGAGAAGAGCCTGCAACAGAAAAAACAAAAATATTTGTCTTCATACCCTGAAGCAGAGATAGTGGGTTTACATTTCTTTTAAAATAATATTGCTGAAAAGAAAAACCATTGTATAAAACCCTCAGTTGGGCCTGGCTGGGACTTTCCAGTCTCTGATTCACTGGTTCTAAAGTTTTGCTGCCTTTTACAAAAGGATGAGCACAAGCAAAATTAAAAGTCCATCTTTCCCAGCAGGGCTCAGTCCTTGCTTGAAATTCCTTGAAATAATTTTTGGGTGTTGTTTTTTTAATTGCAAGTTCCTGTTAAATTCATGGTATTGCTTTAGATCTGTCAACTCCTCAAACGCTGAAGCACAGAAGGGTCAAAAATATGATTTAGTCCATTACTTGTGGAGTAAAAGATAATTTCTATCAACTACTCTTACATTAAGAGCCAGCAGATAATGGATACGTGCATTAAAGCACAACCAGGTCTTGAGATACTTGAATTAATTAACATCATTAAGAGGCGCCTGGCCAGGTTGGATGAGCCTTGGACAAGCTGGTCTAGTGGAAAGTGGTGAGGGTAGAACGAGATGGGCTTCAGCTCTTCCAAGGTTTTCCCTCCTGCTGTGTCTGTGGGAATTTTAGTTTCTTACTCCCTTGTTATCCTTCCTGCTCCAGGTCAACATCGGTGTTTTTGTGCCAAAGGGGAGACTCTGATCGAACGTGGGAGCAGATCCCAAATCCCCCCCGACTGTCCCCTCCTGGCAGGGAGTTGTGCAGAGCCACAAGGGCCCCCCTGAGCTTCCTTTGCTCCAGGCTCAGCCCCTTGCCCAGCTCCCTCAGGGATTCTCCAGCCCCTTTCCAGCTCCCTCAGGAATTCTCCAGCCCCTTCCCAGCTCCCTCAGGGATTCTCCAGCCCCTTCCCAGCTCCCTCAGGGATTCTCCAGCCCCTTCCCAGCTCCCTCAGGGATTCTCCAGCCCCTTGCCAGCTCCCTCAGCCTCTCTTGGGGCTCCAGACCCTTCCCAGCTCCTTTCCCGCTATCCTGTCTGAGGGTCCCGGTGTTTGAAACTTTCCCCAGCTCCTTTCCCGCTATCCAGTGTGGGGGTCCCGGTGTTTCAAACCCTTCCCGGCTCCTTCCCCACTATCCAGTGTGGGGGTCCCGGTGTCTCAAACCCTTCCCCAGCTCCTTTCCCGCTATCTCGTGTGAGGGTCCCGGTGTTTCAAACCCTTCCCCAGCTCCTTCCCCGCTATCCCGTGTGAGGGTCCCGGTGTTTCAGACCTTCCCAGCTCCTTTCCCGCTATCCCGTGTGAGGGTCCCGATATTTCAAACCCTTCCCCAGCTCCTTTCCCGCTATCCCGTCTGAGGGGCCGGGGCGGGCGGGGCGCTGGGCCGGGGCGGGGCGGCGGAAGGGTCGGGGCTGAGGGGAACCGGGGGAAGCTGAGGGAAACCGGGGGAAGCTGAGGGAAACTGGGCTGGAGACGGAGGGATCGGGGCTGAAGGGAGCCGGGGGAAGCTGAAGGGAGCCGGGGGAGGCTGAGGGGAGCCGGGCTGAGGGGTCGGAGCTGAGGGGAGCCGGGCTGAGGGAAGCGCCCTTCGGAGCAACACCGTGTCAGCGTCGCTTCAGCCGCCAGTCGGAACCCCGAGAGCAAGGAGAAGCAGGTTGGTGAATTTACTTTCTATCCCCTTTTTTATCCGCGTTTTCTCCCCTCTAATTTCCTGAACCATGCCCCTGAACACAGCCTGCAGCCGGTTCCGCACCCCGCTCGCAGACCCAGGAGGTTTCAGGGTTCCCCAATCAGCTTTTCCCTCCTTATATTCCCCGAGATTCAGTGTCAGCAGCAAAAGAAAAATAAATCTCGGTGAATGTGGGCTGTGAGTCCCCGATGCTGAGGGAGCTGTGATAGAAGAGAACTTCGGAAAGTTACTGAGTGGTACAGCATGTATAAATGGAATTTATAATGAACACGCAGAGAGCCCTTAACTTCCAAGTGTGCCTATAACATAGATGAAACCTTTAAGTGCCAAAGGATCCCAGGAGCTCTGCACGTAAGGAAGGACAGATCCACAGCACGAATGAGGATGTTTTCACTACAAACAAGAGAAATTCCACCATCTGGAGAAAGTTCTTTGAAGAGTCCGGGACGTTTTGCTGTCGAGTCTTGGGGGAGAGGCTCCACCAGCAGGTTTAGGGTTGGATTTGTTGCTGTGCTTCTGCCCTGCTTGGGTTGCCTTTATTAAAACTTTAATATTAGCTAAATTATTCCATGTGGGTCATACCCATTTCTATTTTGTGTGTGCCACTTACTCAGAACTCTTTATTGAGGATGAGTTTTAGTATACTCAGTGGCAAATGAATTCCACTCTCAGACCAACAGGACTGGAAAACCCTTAACAGGTCAGAAGATGCTGTGTATAGACATTATTACTAAAATATTTTTATGCTTTCTAGAGGTTTTTAATACTTAAAAATAGCAGTAGTGCAGTGCTTGCAAAACTCAGGGATGGTTTATATGGTTTTCCATGCCCAGAGCAGGTGTTTGTGGGTCCTGCTCATTTCAGGTTGTGCTGAACCTGTTTCCCATGCTGATAAACCAGGGAATTCTATGATTTTTCATCTGTCCTGTAAATAAAAATGATCTTATTTCATTGCTTTCCTACTTGCCTGTCATATCTGTTGTGTTTTGGTTTTAATCCCAGCTCTTGCTGAGCTGTTCTGTGATTCTGTGGTTGATGTGGAGAGGAATACAGTAGTTACATAAGAAATCAAAAATTTCTTGTACACAGCAGCAGCAAGTCAATGATTCCAGAATAATTTAAGATATATTTGTTCAAAATTACCCCAATTCCTTCTTTTTGTATAGACACTTCCCCAGCCACAAATAAACCAATTTGTGTTAATTTATTCTTTCCAGGACAACATTTGCAAGTTTTAATAATTCTCTTCATTTAACTTCCTGTTCCTTGTAAATATTCCTGTAAAACTTGTATTCTTTCTTACAAGGGAGTAAGGAATTGCTCTACCTGGCCATTTTTATGTCAGAACCCCAAAATTATTAAGGTTGGAAAAGCCCTCCAAGGCCATCAAGTCCAACCTTGTCCCCAGCCCAGAGCTCTGGGTGCCACTTCCAGGAGTTCCTTGGACACCTCCAGGAATGGGGACTCCAAAAACCTTCCTGGGCAGCTCCTTCCAATCCTGACCAGCCTTTCCAAGGAGAAATTCTCCCTTAATTTTTTTCACTTCCATCAGGAAATTAAAATAAAATTTTTAATCAAAATTTTGCAATTAAAATAATTTTTAATTAAAAAATTAATTTACTAAAAATTCGATTTAAAATTAAAACTTAGTAATTTTTATTAAAATAAAAAATTAAATTAATTTAATAAAAATTAAATTATTATTTTTTATTTAAAATAAAACCCCTTTATCTTCACTAAACTACATATAAATTATAATTTTCCTTCCCTATGTGGTCCTGTGGTTGTTTTCCTCTCAGTGTAAATGGGTATTTCATGGGGGCAACTCTAACACCCAGGATCTCTGGATAACTTTATAAATTTTGGAAATGGATGTCCCATTTTCTTGGAAGAGATCTCTGCCAGTTTCCTGCTGGGAAGTGGTTGAAGGATGGACAGAGAATTTTTGTTTCACCTGTAAAAGAGGAACATGAGCTGTTTCTCATTTAACCATTTAATAGTGTGGATAATGTACATTTTTGTCAAATAAACTCTTTTAAAATGTACTTTTTACTTCTGAAATCAGGGAAAATGTAACTAATTTCAATTATTTGGAAATAATTCCTGCCTGCATCTTTGTGAAATGACCTGATAGCTCCAGAATTCCTCTGGCCCTCTAATAGGAATAAAGGAGCAGGTAAGGTGGGCGCCTACCAGCTGTGCTGAGAGCCAAATTATCCCCTGAAATGGGCTGGGAAAATCCGAGATTCCCTCTTAAACTGCTGAAAATGGAGCTGAAAAAGCACCCAGTGGATGTGGAGAGAAGTGGCTGGAATTGGCTGATCCTGCAGAGCTCAGAGCTGCAGAAATGCAGCCCCAGCTGCACCGGTGGCACAGCAGGCAGGAACAGCTGTGGGAATGGTGGCTTCCCTGGGCTGCTGCTTCAGGTGGATGTGGAATAAATAAATAAATGGATTTTCCAGCCCCAAACTGCAGGGCCAGGCCATTACATAACCTTGGCAGTGCCTCTGCTGGCTCCGGGGATGTTCTCAAGGAAAATGTCCTCAGAAATATTTCAGGAATGGAACCCTTTGGAGGGATTCCCTGACTCGAATTTCTCGCCCTGGCATTTGCTGCCTGACTCGAGCTGTGGGTTTTACTCAGCACTCAGTTCTTGACTAGTACAGCAGCCAAACTCTCCTCTGTGGAGCTTTAAGTATAAAAATATATTTAGATTTTAGCAGAATTTATGTAACTGTTGGATGAAAATAAAAAAGAACAGAGTATCTGAAATGAAAGAATAAAAAATGTTGCTGTGAAGTTTAGTGAAGTCTTCACTGCTGACATGGGTATGCTGCACCTGGAAAATTCTGATTTTTTTTTCTCCCTTTCTGGCCTGTTCTTCCTTTCCTGGTGTAGGGAGGAGTGTCTGTCCCCATCCCAGAGTGTTGGAATGAGATGATTTTTAAGTTCCTTTCCAACCATTCTGGTTTTCCATGATTCTGCCTACAAAGGAGTGAGCATCAAATGAACTGAAATACACCAAAATAAAATAACAGACTGATAATTATAAACCCTCCATTAATTTTCTGAGTGTTTTTCAGGTCAGCTCTACAAAACAAGATGTGTTGGCAAATCATCCCAGTCGTATTTGTGCTGATGGGTAAGTCACTAAAAAAATACCCCAAAAAACACTTTGGGTTTTTCAGATCAGGAAAAATCAGTAAAAAATATATGTGTTGAGTCAGGACACATCCAAATAAATGCTCTGATGAGATAAAAATTTGTGAGGAGTTTGTTTGGTTGCCCTAAAGTGCAAGGAAAAACCCTCTGCTCCTGGAGGATGCTGCATTCCTGCTCCCATGGGCACAGGGCTGCCAAAGGGAGCTCAGCTCACTGCAAATGCTGCATTAATAAACTGGGAAATGCCTCTGACAATATTGGCATCTGCTCTGCAAGGACAGCTGGTATTTGCCTTTCTTTTTTATTTTTTTTTTCATTAAAATAAGGACTGTTTAAAGGGTTTTGGTGATGGTGCTTAGGGAGAAAGCAAACCCTGTAACCCAGTGGAGTTATTGTGAAAGTTTGTGCCATCTTTACAAAATATGAATCAAAAAGATGAATAAATCATTAGATTTAGGTACCTTTTATATACATAAACCCCTTTTTATCTTGCTCTTCATGTACTTTTATCCACTCAGTACCAAATATTGAGTTGTTGGAATTCTTGTAAGTACCTTTGGTGATCTGAACACATTGAATAGCTTGAATTGAAAACCTGGGTGCTCCAGGGAGGTTTCCTGGGATTCCAGAGCAGTTTGTCACCATCTGATGGCCCTGCTCACACCCATGCTGCTGCTCTGGGGACAAAGCTGCAGGTCAGGCCCTCCTCTGGGTCATTTTAAGTTCATTTTTCCATTTCTGAAGAAAGAGGCTGAGCACATTTTTGACTTTTTAAGTCTGAATTAATCCCTTGAGATGATCTGTGATACACAAGGGGGAATCCCTTAGAAAAGGAGGTGAGCTGGGGACAGTGCTGGTTCTCTGCCTTACTCTGTGTCACTTTTTTGTCACTTTTTAAATCATGGATTATGGCCTGAGAGTTTGTTTGCTCCACTCCTCCTGCTGGAGGCCTAATGAAGCTGGGATTTACAGAGGCACAACCTCTGCTCGGTGGGAAAGGAGGGAAGAGCAGAACCCTGCAGGGCTCTGGCACCACAAAATCCACGTGGAGAGAAAGCAAAGCCCTCTGCAGAACAACACTCTGCATCTTCTGCTTTTAACAGCTTTTTCTAGAGCTCTCATCTCATATTTTGGTATTATTTAACTCACTCTCTGTGCTAGACAATTCTGAATTTCTATTAATCAAACAGCACCAGAGATATCCTGGCATTTCTTATTTTGGCTGTTGCAAGGCATGGAGCATCAATTAATTTCTATTTAATGACCTGCTTAAAATTTCTGCCCTTCCTGAGCAAAATGTGAAGGGCACCAATGCCCTGTGCCTTGCTGCAAGCAGAGCTTTAATCTTTAAATTCACAGAGTTTTACAAGAAGTTGTTCCCTGCTCATCCTTCTCTAAACCATTGTGAGCACAATTCGAGCTATGACATCAACAAATGTGCTCAGAGGGGTTTTATTTTAAATCTGATGGGAAAAAAATTGACATTTTCCTGCCTCTCACTTCCCAGAGAATGCCCTGGGGTTGTGCAGTGGCACCCACAGCAATATTGTCCTTTTTTATTTAAGAGTTACACTGGGACTGTGTTTTATATTTACAACAGGATTATATTTTTATTGAAATGGAGCTGTTTTAAAAGAGCTGGAGGGGATCTGTTCCAGCACTGCACAGGAAGATGAGACTCATACCCAGTTTAGGATTCACTGAATTTTTGGTTCATAAAATCCAATTTATCCCAAAGAGATGCTGCACCTACAACCTTGGCCTTGACTTTTTTCAGGAGATTGAGAAAACAAAAGTTCAGGTGCAGTGAGGTTGGGGTAAAAGGCTGTGACACCATTCAGAGAGGATATTTTTAGTAATTTTGTCTTTACCTAGAGGGGATCTTTTAATTCATTTTGTGTTTACCTCAGGGAACAACCCCTGGAAACAACCTGATTTTTACCTAATGAATGCATTTCTGTATCACACCAATTTTAATTGTTTAAAAGGATGAACTTTTCCTTTTATTTCCCATCCTTTTCCATTTATATTTGCAGATTTCCTTCAGATGGCAGCTGCCCATTGCATGGTCCACCCAGTTCCTCCCAGGAATTTCACCCTGCCCTGTGTGCTGCTGAATGAGACCTTTTTGAGCCCTTTCTCATCTGGGAGCTGGTCTGGAATGAGGAGAGAACTTGGAGCACCCAAAATCAAACCTTTAATGAACGAAGAAAATTTTCTGTGTTGCCTCTGGAGTGCCAGCAACATTGATTGTTCTTTGTACAGAGCAAGCATGCAGGCAAGGAAGTTTATTCCTTCAGAAATAAATCTCTCTGCTCCTCAGCAAATAGGTGGGTTTAGCACTCAAGGGCACAAGGAGTGAATTCTTCTGAAAATATTTAGGGTTTTTTTGTTGTTTGGGAGGAGAGGGGTGGGTTGGATTAATGAGGATTCACTTTTATCCTGGGCAGGCAACACAGTGTGGTAAAATCTTTCCTCAGTGTGGTAAAATCCTTCCTCAGTGTGGTAAAATCCTTCCTCAGGGTGGTAAAATCCTTCCTCAGGGTGGTAAAATCCTTCCTCAGTGTGATAAAATCTTTCCTCAGGGTGGCAAAATCCTTGCTCAATGTGGCAAAATCCTTCTTCAATGTGGTAAAATCCTTTCTCAAGGTGGCAAAATCCTTCCTTAGAGAGGCAAAATCCTTTCACAATGTGGTAAAATCCTTCCTAAGTGTGGCAAAATCCTTTCTCAATGTGGCAAAATCCTTCCTAAGTGTGGCAAAATCCTTCCTCAGGGTGGCAAAATCCTTCCTCAGTGTGGTAAAATCCTTCGTCAATGTGGCAAAATCCTTCCTCAGTGTGGTAAAATCCTTCGTCAATGTGGCAAAATCCTTCCTCAGTGTGGCAAAATTCTTTCTCAGTGTGGTAAAATCCTTCCTCAGTGTGGCAAAATCCTTCCTCAGGGTGGCAAAGTCCTTTCACAATGTGGCAAAATCCTTTCACAATGTGACAAAATCCTTCTTCAATGTGGCAAAATCCTTCTTCAATGTGGCAAAATCCTTCTTCAATGTGGCAAAATCCTTCTTCAATGTGGTAAAATCCTTCCTCAGTGTGGCAAAATCCTTCCTCAGAATGTGGTGGAAGATGGAGGAATTGCACAGCCCAGTTTCAAAAGGGAAAGGAGGGTTGACTGCCTTTCCAGGGGAATTGTGAATAAAACATGGAGCACTGCATAAGAGGACATAAACCCAGATCTTCAAAGGGGTTTAGACACTGTGAGGAATATTTTAAATATTTTTGGTGGATGTGGGCTTTAAACTCCATCAGCAGGCAGGGGAGATGGAGAGCACATGGCATCATTTCCACATGAACTATGAGGCTTTAAATAATAAATGTGCAGCAAATATCAGTACATGGATTAGGATTTTTTGTTTCCCAAGGGTTTTTCCCTCCTCCTGTCTCTGAGGAACATGGAGCTGGCATCCTGCTGCCAGGAATCTCATTGACCTCTCATTGACACAGCAACCACCATCAGCTCCATTTTTCTTCACCCTGCAGCCTTGTCCCTAAATCCAGGTGAAAAATGTTCCTTCTTTAATCATGACAGAGCAGAAGCACACAGATTATGAGCCTTGGAAATGTTTAAGGTGCCCAACTCAGAATATTCATAAATATTTTCCCATTTGTGGTGCAGCCTCACTTTCAGGAATATCTGTCCTTGTCCTCTCTTTGTCAGTGAGTTCTATCCAGGTATTTTGGTTTGTTTTGATGCAGTTCAGGAATGTGTGATCTCTTTCTTTTGTCCAGATTGGAGCTGGAACATGGAATGTTGGATTAGAGGCAAGCTGGACCTGTTGGTTTGTAACCTGCAGCTTTTGAAGCTGGACCTGGGAGCTGACCTGAAGGTGAACCTTTTATACTCTGGGTAAGTAGAGGCCCTGTTAAATTTGTCTGGAAAACTGAAAGTATTTCCCAAAATATCAACATTCCACCTTCCAGCATGGAGGGAGCTTTAGCTTTGTAGATTTTACTTTGTCCTGTCTAAAAGTAATCCTGGATAATATGGAAAGTTTGTGGGGTTTTGAATGCAAAATGGTTGGAATGGAGAGTTCCCCCTTCTGTGTCCTTCCCATGTTTCTTCAAATATTTTCATGAAATCAGCATTGACTTCTTAGAATATCTTTGTTGTTAGAATTTCTGAATTTTGAAGTCTTGGTTCTGCTTTTTATTTCTTTTTGACCATAATATTGTCTCTCCTGAAGTAACTGTGGTACTTAACAAGTGACACAATGGCAAATGCTGCTCTCATCTCATTGTCACTGTGGTGAATATTCCCAGGAATGTTGAGAGATGGAATCATCCTGGCTGTGCCATGGGCAGGCCTTGTACAGAGTGGTTACAAAAATATCTGTTTTTTTCTGGATTATTGATAGGTTTGAAGGATTGGTATAAACACCCAGACTTCCTTTCCTTATGAAACAAACTGAAATATTTGAATGGGCTGAATTTATAGGGGAGGACTTCCTGAACAGCCAGAGATCATTTGGCACAAACCATCCCTGCAGTCAGATATTTATTATTTAGGAATAAATGTGGTTGTTTAGCTGACACAATATTTTAATCCCATTTCGGTGGGGTGGGTTCCCATTTCCAGTGCTCCTCATGACTCTGATTCCTGAAATACCCATTCCATGGCTGTTTGTGGGGGAAGCAGCTCTGGCTTTGCTCTGCTCCATCCAGGCTCAGCTGCACAGGAAAAGCTTTGCCAGTGATCCCAGAGCAGAAATCTCTAGATTGGAATTTTTTTGGGATGGCACCAGACTGGAGCCCCAGCTGGGCTGAAGAGGTTCCTTGTGCTAGGAAGGGAATTCAGTGAGTGCCATGCAATTTAGGAGAGCAGGCCCTGTGGACTCACCAGAGTCTCTGTTTGATTCTTCTTTGCTGCAAAGATGAGAAACAAAGCAAAACCTTGGAGAACTCATTTCCCTCCCCACATCCCATATTAATATTTTCCTTTTAGGGTCCCTCTGTTCTGGGGGAACAGCAAGCACAAGCATCTCAGCCTTTGGGAAGGTGACAGCTTTCCCTGTTGGCTCTCTGATACCTTAACATTTTATTCCTGAGCCAAAATACCTTGAAAACATTCCCAGTTTTAAAAATATGCATTCCTGGCATGTGCTTCTCCCTGGGAGTCTGGAGATCCAGCCAGGATTCTCACATACAGGGCAATGCACAAAAATAATGACACAGGAGAATCTACAACAGAAAAGCTTGGGTCTCTCACAGCTTTGGTTTTGCTTTTTTTTTTTCTCAGCATTAAAGAAGTCTCCTCTTATTTATCACATCCACAGTTTTCCTGCTTGGAAATATCAGGAATGGGAATGTTCTGTCCTGCCCATGGCAGTGCTGAGTGAGAGGCTCAGGTGAGGGAGATGATGGGGATTTGGGAGAGAAAAGGTAATTCCAAAAGAATAGGAAAGAAAAGAAAAGGTTATTCCAAAGCTTCATTAGACAAGTTGGGTTAATTGTCTACCAAACATCTTTGCAGCTGTTGATCCCAGGAATGCTGTGAAATCCATGGTTTAGGTGGATTTAGAGCTGGAATCTTTAGCCTCAGGGATACCCTTAGTGAACACTCCCAGTTTCATTTTGAGCACTGATTATCACTTGCCCTTTGAGCTCATGAGGCTGCATTTATATTTTTGACTTATTTCAAGTACCTGGGAGGCTCTCCTCCAGTTCTGGGACTAAATTCCCGTGTTTTTTAAGGATAAATCATGCAATTTGCCTCAAGTGCATCAGTTGTGCATTGAGCCTCTCCAGCCAGAGAAAATCAACCTCTCATTAGAGATGGATGAGCTCAGCAGCCCTCAGATCTGCTGCAGTTTAACGAGGCAGCTTCTTCAAATAAGGATTTTTCTAGAGCTGCCATCAATCAAAACCATTGGAAAATATTCATGGAAAAATGCTGGAACCCCCAGGCAGCTTTGCTCCACCCCTTCCCAATACTCTTGGAGACGATATAGGAATAATGTGACAGCAGAGTTACAGTGGGGACCCTATTTCACACCCACCTCATTGGGATGGACCTTTCCTGAAAATTCAGGTAATTCTTCCTTAAAAGAAGTTCTGCTTTTTATCTTTTCAATTGCAAGAACAGGATTGAAATACATCCAAAGCATTTTGCAACATCTAATTGAAAGTCTCCAAGTTCCCCATGGGGCTGCAGATGAATTTAGCAGGAGAAGCATCACCTTCTGAAGGGGGTTAAATGTAAATAGAAAACATTTAGGAGTTCCTAAATGGTTTTTTTTCCCTGAGGTTTTCCAAGGTGTTGGCTAAAAGAACTCTCTGTGGCAGGATTTGGGTGGAGGAGCCACTGACCTCTCCCCAGCTTGTGAGGTTAATAAATCAGGAGAGGAGGTCTGTAGCATTTTTCTCCATTTACACTGCTTTTTTTTTGGTGCAAACAAGTTCATTTGGATGGTTAAAAATTGAAATAATTATTAGGAATGATGAGGGGCTGGTGTGGTGGTAACAGCTTTCCAGATAGATCAGATCAAAGAGATGATTTGAAGAAAAAACCTACATTTTCATGGATTTATTGTGGCTTTTGGAGAGCAGTAAAATCTGTGAGCAACAGGAGAAGGCAGAGAAGCTTCAAAGAAAATTCTGCGAAGCCTTTGAAAGGAAATTCAGGAGAAAACAGTGGAGCCACATCTAGAAAAACAAAATTATTCCAAGTAATTTCAGAGCTCTATGTCTGCCAGATACCACCAGCATAATTCCTGTGTCCCAAAGTCTGCGAGTCCTGGCGAGAATTATTTTAGGAATGTCAGGATTGGCTGTCTGGAGCATTAATAAATGTAAACCATACCTTGATGTGGACCTGCTTGGGGTTGTTCCTGCAGAGCACAGGAGCTGGGAGGGCAGTGCTGCTGAAATTCCATTATTTTTCCAGCCTCAGAGCATCCCAAGATGCAGAAAGATCAGTGAGGGATGAGGGGAGCAGGGCTGGGATGATCCAGGAGTGATTTCAGTCCCAGCCTGAGCTCTTCCCATCCTCCATAATTCTCCTCAGGTTTTTTTTTTGACCTTTTCCTCTCTAAGCAGGGCAGGATATGGAAATGGAATTGGTGAATCATGAACACTTCCCTGTGCTCTGCTCTCAGATAAATGGAGCAGATAACAAATGGACTAAACCCCAAAAATAAAGCAGCAAATCTCATCCTTCCCTCTCTAATGCAGAGATCTCTGCCCTCCCTGAATCCAAGTGCTCCAGTGACTCATGCCAGCTACAAAACCATTGGAAAAATGCACAGAGAGGCTCTTATTCCATGAATTTCCATTGCTTTCTCTGAATTAGTAAAACAAAACCCTTGCTGGACAGAAATAATTCCAAAATCGCTTCAGAACAATTCCAAACAGGAGCTTTTTTTTGGGTAAGGATGAAACGTGAAAAGCAGGAAAGAATCCGAGGTGATTGAACTGTCAGGGTTTGTCTTGGCTTTGCTGCTGGGAGAAATTTGGCCACAAATTATTTGCACTATTAAATTCCCAACCTTGGGGAGGCCTTAGTCACTGGATACCTGCAGAATTCCATAAATGTGGGTTGCTGGAAGAGCCTGAGGAGTAGAGAGGAGAATGAGGAATCCTTTGGGAGCTGCTGGATCCAAAGATTTAGGTGGGATAATGGGAAGGTGAGGGTGAATGGATTTCCCTGGAATGGATTTTCCAGAGGAGCTGTGGCTGCCCCTGGATCCCTGGAAATGTCCAAGGATGGAGCTTGGAGCAACCTGGGACTGTGGAAAAGTCCATGGCAGGGGTGGAATGGGATGGGATTGAAGGTCCCTCCCAATCCAAATTCCATGATTATAACATTCCCTGAAATGCTCAATTGCAGCAGGAGCTGGAGGGAACATGAAATTGTTTTGGTATTATTTCAGTGCCTCATGAATGGGAATGAGAAATTCATCTCTTTTGGGATGGCAGGGAGCTGCCATGGGAAGGTAAAACAACACTGTGTGCCTAAAAAAATCTGGGAATGCTTTAATGGAATTGTGTTCATTACTTGACAACCATTTAGAAAGGGAAAAGCAGCAAAATAAAAAGGATTGGTTATAATTATTGTTTTTCTCATTAATTAATTTAATTTTTTGATCAATAAACCATATCCAGATGGCCAAATCAACTGAGATACAGAAAAAAAACCCAAAATACTGAATTGTTTTGTTCCCTGATTTGTTTTTTATTTTTGTTTTGTCCCGTCTGCAGATCAGAGCTGTCCCTGGGAGCTGCATCCACCAGCTCCCTGCAGGGCACAGTGAGGGTGGCTCCGTGTGACTGCGGGGACCAGGCCACCTGTGAGTGCCTGGTGGCCTCCCCGAGCCTCAACCACACCTACCTGCTGTGGCTGGAGGTGGTGGCAGGGGTCACAGCCCTGGTGTCACCTCTGATGTCCCTGCAGCCCTCAGATATAGGTGAGTGACACAGCCTCACACGTGGCCAGGCTGGAACGAGCCCCCTGAAAATGTAGCAAGTCTGAGGGTTGTCAAGACCCTCAAAAACCTCTGGGAGTTATCAAGAAATCCAGTTAGCAAGAAATGCTTTTTGATCCCCTTTGTATTGAGTTCTGAGGGTTGACCTGCAACCTCCCAGAGTGGAAACCTCTGGGAGATATCAAGAAATCCAGTTAGCAAGAAATCCAGTTATCAAGAAACTCAGTTATCAAGAAATGCTTCTTGATCTCCCCTGTATCAAGTTCTGAGGGTTGATCTGCAACCTCCCAGAGTGGCAACCTCTGGGAGATATCAAGGAATCCAATTATCAAGAAATCCATTTATCAAGAAATCCAGTTTTCAAGAAATCCAGTTATCAATAAATGCTTTTTGATCCCCCTTGTATCAAGTCTGAGGGTTGACCTGCAACCTCCCAGAGTGGCAACCTCTGGGTGTTTTCAAGAAATTCAGTTATCAAGAAATTCAGCTATCAAGAAATGCTTTTAGACCTCCCCTGTATCAAGTCTGAGGGTTGACCTGCAACCTTCCAGAGACAGCTCCTTGGGTGTGTTTTGTAAAGCAAAGGTTTTAATAAAAGAGAAAATAAAAAACAATACAGAAAAAAAAAGAACAGAGCCATCTGACACCTGGCTATGACACCCCAAAAAGCACTTGAGCACCTCTGTGCTCCTTCTTAAATATAAAATGATTAAGGAGGAATAATCTGCCCTACCTGAGGGCAGATTATTTCTATTTCTCCCTGAGGGCAGATTATTTCTATTTGCTTTGCTGCAGGTTTTGAGAAACATTTTCAAAGCCCAGTAGGTGCCGATGAGAAAAGCATGGAAGATTCTAGCTCAGCTTCTTTATATTTTTAATGGAAATCAAAACTAAAAATCAAAACTTTTTTCCTTAGATAGAATCATTTGCTTGGGTGTGGAGATGCCCTGCTCCAGGTGAGCCCTGTGTCCATGGAAAAGCAGCAGCAGGGTGGCTCTGCTGGGAAAGGGGGCACAGACAGGGCAGGAAAAGCTCCCTAATCCCTGTCTGGGCTCCAGTGCAAACCACACTGAGCAGAGCCCAAGCACTCAATAAATTGGTTATTTCTCATTTTTTCCTTTTTAATCAGGACCTCTCTGTGCTCAAGGCTGGCCCAAGTGGTGGAGCTTGTTGCTGAGGAGTTGAATTAAATTTAAAAACTGTTCCCAAGGTTGCCTAGCAAAGAATCCCACCCATTTTCCCCTTCAGCTCTCTGATCCTGATGTTTTCTTCCTCACCCATGCTGGAAGAACATTCCTGTGTGTTTGATCAAGCTCAAACTCTCCTGACATGATGAATTTGATATGTGTTGCTATCCAACGTGCCCAGTTATTGCAGATTTGGGCAGATTTCATAAAGGCAGGAGCTGTCAGCTGCAGGGAAAAAAAAAATTAAAGTTTTATGAACATCTTATTAACTTAAAAACTTGGGGATTTTATGAACTTCCTCCTAACTGATGTGCTCTACACACAGAACCAGTTAAAATCTCTGGGTGGGCTTGTTTGGAAGATGAGAGGTAGAATTTTTCATCCTGCTGGTTTGAAATGATGCTGCAGGAAGAAATTAAAAATTCAGCCTGGAGCCTGCCAGTATTTAAAAATGACACAATGAATTAGCTCTGCTTAGTGAAGCACGTTTTTAAAAATGCACAATATTAATATATGTTCTGCCAAGATTTAGCTCAATTAAAACTATTTTGAATGTAAAACTCTCGGGTGCTTGTACCACGTGGATTTTATTTGCTGATTGTGGAGCAGGTGGCATCACAGCCATCATTATTTGTGGGATCTGAGGCAGGGAAATGTGATGGAAAAGCCACTGGCTTTTGTTTGCCTCCTCCCCAAAGGCTCCCTGCTGGCCTTCATGAAGTTAATTGCTTTGAGATGCTCTAGCTGGAGAAATTAAATAAAATCTGACTTGGTGTGGTGGATTTATACTGAAAATAGTAGGAGATTTTTTGATATAAATAATGAAATAAAATTGACTCAGTGTGGTGGATTCATACTGGAAATAGTAAGAGAATTTTTGATATTAATAATGAAATAAAATTTACTTAGTCTGGTGGATTTATACTGAAAATAATAAGAGATTCTTTGATATAAATAATGAAATAAAATTGACTCAGTGTGGTAGATTTATACTGAATATAGTAAGAGAATTTTTGATATTAATAACAAAATCAAATTGACTTAGTGTGGTGGATTTATACAGAAAATAGTAAGAGAATTTTTGATATAAATAATGAAAAAATGGACTTAGTGTGGTGGATTTATACTGAAAATAACTAGAGGTATTTGATATACCTGAGTGACATTGCAGTAATGAATTTAAATGTGACACTTGGAGAGCTGGACACCAGTGCAGATGGAATTTGAAGGGAATATTTGCCCACAGCCCAGGATTTTTGGGAATGTTTTCCCTTCCACTTCTGCATGTGGTGCAGTGATTTGGAGCAGGGTTTTTATTCTTCCATAGAAAAAACTTGGCTGTGGATGAGCACAAGGCCAGCCAAGGTCTCAGGTAAAAGCAGGGCCTTGATTCCTTGTCCAAGGAATGGAATCCCAAGGATTTCCCATCCATTCCCCACTCCAGAGCTCCCTTCCTCCTCATGGGAATATCCAAACTCTCCTGGAGATCTCCTTTCACAGCCATGATCCCTGTGGAAGGATGGGAATATTGAGAAAATCCTTGCAAGGAGCAAATTGATTCTCTCAGCATTCCCATCCCTCTCTTCCTCATTCCCCCTTCCCAGCAAGGCAGGGTTTGGCTACTGGGAAAAGTTATGGCCAGAGGGAAGAGATTCCTGCAGATTTGAGGGAAATGGGAGGTCAAACAGCATTTCTTGATAATTGTAACAGCACCAGGGTGACTTTTCCAGGGATTTAACACAACATCACTGCCATGCAGCAGAGCAGCTCCTGAAAACTGAGTTTAAGAGAACTGAGTTTAGAAGAGCTGAGTTTAGGGCCAGAATTGTGACTCAGTAGAACACAGCAGTGAGGTTGGAGTTAATTGTTGATTAATTTGTGTGCAGTGAGGCCTGAAGCCCCCGTGAAGCTGCACCTGGAGCTGGCTGAGAGGGGCCAGGTGAAGCTCTGCTGGTCCAGCCCTGCAGTGCTGCCCTTCCCTCTGCAGCACCAAGTGAGGATCTCTGCTCCTCAGGGACACGGGGACAGCCAGGTGAGGCTCTGGGGCTTTCCTGGGTGGGGCATTCCCAAATCCTGGCATTCCCACCATCCTCATTGTCCTTGCATTGAGTGTGTGGCTGCTCTGGTGGAGCTGGGCTTAGCACGCTGCTTTTTCCTGGGAAAGCTGGGCTTAGCACACTGCTTTTTCCTTGAAAATCTGGGTTTAGCATGCTGGTTTTTTCCTGGAAAAACTGGATTTTACATCTGCCCACACTGAGAGAAGCCCCATCTCCTGCTGGCCTTCACAAACTCCCATTTTTCTCCTTGGGTGAAATCCTAATTCTGTGAAGTCCAAACCCATTTTCTTTCAGCGTTCTATACGTTCTCTAATACATCTTTGTTTAATATTTGTAAGTTTTAGTATAAATAGGGGGGTTTTTTTCTGTTCCTACCACACAAGTGGCTCTGGAATAATAAGCAGCTGTTAATTAGCAGCCCATAATGAAACAACTCATTTCTACAAAGTTATACAACTTCCACCACTCTCAAATTGACAGTAAATTTAAAGAAGAAAGATTTTTTTACCCAACTTGGTACCTAAAAACATAGAAAATCCTTCTCTGTCTCCTGTCTCTTAAGGAACAAACTGATTTACTCAGCACTCCCCAAACCTGAGTGTAAAGAGAAGGCATGAAAGGGAACTCAAGGAATTCTGACTCCATACAATTTATTTACATTCCCTCTGTCTCTTTTCCTGTCTCACTTTACACCAATGATGGATTTGGGTGATCCAACAGATGCTCCAGGTTGCTCTAGAGAGCTCAGTGACCATAGACAATGCCCTGCTGGATTCCCCAGCCTCAGTGCAAGTGAGGAGCAGGAATCTGCGTGGTCCAGGATTCTGGAGTGACTGGAGCTCACCCTACAACCTCACTGTGGGAGGTAGGGCACCTGCAGGATTTGGGAATAAAGCTGATTTTCCAGTTGGTTTTGTGGGTTTGGTGTTGGAGGATTAGAGTTGGGATGAAGGAATCCTGTGGAAGCTTTTCCTGCCTGGCTTTGCCTGAGGCTCAGCTCCTTCCCTGTGCCAGGCTGGCATTAGGAATTCTGGAGAACACACCTCTGTGGCTGTCACTCCCTCTGCAGCCCTACAAAAAGCTCTTTTCCTCAGAGTTTTTCCATTTCCAGTTCCAGCTGGCAGCGCTGAACCTCCCCTCAATTGAAGATTTTTCTCCTGATGCTTTCTCTCATTCCTGGTTTTGGTTTTGTAGCTGAACTGAAGGCCCAGAGCAGAACCAAATGTGCTTTTTGTACAGTCCAGCCTGGTTTGTAATGCTGAGCCCTGTGCAAAGCTGAATTTCTGATTATTTTGTTGTGTTTTTCCATGCTCTGCTCAGAATTCCCTGGGAATATTTTGGTCTGTGCTGCCACAGGAATTCTCTGCACTCTGTGCTTTTCCTGGGCCTTTATATGGGCACCAGAGAAAGAACTAAACCTTGGAAAAAGAGCTTTTTATCCTAATAAAACCTTAAACAACAGATCCTAAATGTGCTTTACTGCCCGGGAAAGGGAAATCTGGGGGAAATCCTAAAAAAAACTAAAAAAAAAACAAAAAAAAAAAAAAAAAAATCTGCCTGGTCTAAAGGCAGAACTAAACCTTGGAAAAAGAGCTTTTTCCTAATAAAACCTTAAACAACAGATCCTAAATCTGCTTTACTGCCCAGGAAAGGGAAATCTGGGGGAAATCCTAAAAAATCTCTGCCTGGGTCTAAAGGCAGAACTAAACCTTGGAAAAAGAGCTTTTTATCCTAATAAAACCTTAAACAACAGATCCTAAATCTGCTTTACTGCCTGAGAAAGGGAAATCTGGGGGAAATCCTAAAAAATCTCTGCCTGGGTCTAAAGGCAGAACTAAACCTTGGAAAAAGAATTTTTTTTCCTAACAAAACCTTAAACAGCAGATCCTAAATTTGCTTTAGTACCTTAGAAAGGGAAATTCGGGGGAAATCCTAAAAAATCTCTGCCTGGTTCCTCAGTGGGGGAAGCAAACTGGAACTTTAAAGGATTTAATGCTGGTTTTGGGGGGTTCTTTGCAAACAGCTCCATTCCAGCTCCACCTGTATCTTCCCTGAATCCCTGAGGGATGGGGGCTGAGTTCAAACTTCTCTAAATCCTTGGAAAATCCAATGTCTTTGAGGCTGGATTGGACCTCTGCTACAATTTGGTGTTAATTGCAGTGTAAAACCAGATTTTGGGGCTTTAATCTCCTGCTGACTTCAGGAGGAGGAGGAACAGCAGCTCCTGGAAATGTGGAATAATTTTCCTTTGTGCTGCTGTGTGTTGCTTGCACTGCACCCTCCAGGGATTTTCTGCTCAGTTCACTCAGATTTCCCTGGAGGTGTTAAAGTTTATTTAAATCAGAACTGAGAAACTTCAGGTGTGGAGTGAGACAGTGCAAGGCTCATTTCTGCTCTTGTTCATAGTGATGAGGTAGGAAAGTTAGAAATACATCTGGATGTTAATAATAATAATAATAATAATAACTATTATTATTACTATTATTACTATTATTGTTATCCAGTTCTATTTGTCTATAGAAAATAATAATAATAACAAATAACTATTATTATTATTTTCTCTTGACAAATAATAATAATAATAATAACAACTCCTTTTTAAATTGACAAATGCTTTTCTGTTTTTCTGGTTCAATTTCAAATCTCAATGGATTTTTCCCCTCTCCCTTTTCCCTTTTGTGTAGCCAGGGGAATATTAAAGATTATTTTAATCAGAGTTTAGAAACTTCAGGTGTGGAGTGAGACAGTGCAAGGCTCATTTCTCTCTTGTTCCTAGTGATGAGGTAGGAAAGTTAGAAATATAACTGGATGTTAATAATGATAATAATAATAACTATTATTATTACTACTATTATTATTACCCAGATTCTATTTGTCAATACCAAAGAATAATTATAATAACTATTATTATTATTTTCTATTGACAAGTAATAATAATAATAACAACAACTCCTTTTTAAATTGACAAATGCTTTTCTGTTTTTCTGGTTCAATTTCAAATCTCAAGGGATTTTTCCCTCCCCTTTTCCCTTTTGTGTAGCCTGGGGATATTAAAGATTATTTAAATCAGAACTGAGAAACTTCAGGTGTGGAGTGAGACAGTGCAAGGCTCATTTCTGCTCTTGTTCATAGTGATTAAATAGGAAAGTTAGAAATACAGCTGGGTGATGATAATAATAATAATAATAGTAATAATAATAATAATAATTTATTGACAAATGCTTCTGTATTTTTTGTTTCAGCTTCAAATCTCAATGGATTTTTCTCCCTTTTCCCCCCCTTTTCATGCAGCTCAAGTCCTGTACTTCCCTGCCAAGACCCTGAGCAGTGCTGGCTCCAACCTTTCCTTTCTGTGCATCTACAGAAACCAAACGCAGGCTGTAGAGGCCCGGGAGGTGGTTTGGTGGCTGAATTTAGCAGAGGAAATCCCAGCCAGCCAATATTCTCTTGTGAACAATCGTGTAAGCAAAGTTACTCTTTTCAACTTGAAAGCAACCCAGCCTAGAGGAAGTTTCTTCTATAACGCTTTGTACTGTTGTCACCAAAGTAGGGAATGTCACCATAGATACGCTGAATTCTATGTAGTAGGTAAGATTCCAGAGGATTTTCCATTCTCCTTTTGGGGCATTTTCCTAGGAAGGATGGAATATTTCCATTTTAAATCCATTTATTGCCTTTGTTGGGTTTTTTTGGGTGGTTTTTTGGGGGTGTTTTTTTGTATTTTTTCTTTTTATTTGTGTGTGTCTTACTAATTAAGCTTCCCACATCTTTTAATTAGACATGGATTTTAATATCTCCTGTGAGACTGATGGATACTTGACCAAAATGACTTGCAGATGGTCTGCAAACCCAACCACCTCACTCCTGGGGAGTTTGCAGTTGAGATATTACAGGTATGGAAGGGGTTTAATTCTCTTTTTTATGTTTGGGAAGCTCCAAATATTATTGCATCAAAGAATCCTGGATAAGTGTAATTAGAATTATAATTCTAATTATAATTCTATTCTATATTAGAATATAGAATTATATATGTATAACATATAATATCTATATAATATATAATATATATTATATAGATATAATATTATATAATTATATAATTATATATTATACATATTATATTATATTATATTATATTATATTATATTATATTATATTATATTATATTATATTATATTATATTATATTATATTATATTATATTATATTATATTATATTATATATATTATTATTATATATATTATTATATTATAATTAAAATTATAATTCTTTATTCTGTGTGCAGGGAGGGAACCAGAGATACCTGAGAACGTAACAGATCTTATTTATAAGGTTTTTCAGCATTTTTCAACCTGTTTGGGAGCAAATTCTCTTCAAAAAGATTTCTTGGATCACTTAAAAAATTATTCCAGTTGCTGCTATCTGCAAGTTGTGAGGAAATAAGGGAAAAGCCCATTCCCAGTGGGAATATCTGGCTGGGGGAGCTGCAGAATCCCTGTTCCTGGAGCCTCTCAGATCCTGACCAATTTGAATTTAACTGCTCTGAGTCTGAGGTGGGACCTGGGACATCCTGAGGTCTCCACAAGTCTTGGATTTTTCTATAATTCTGTATATTTTTTTCTGTGTACACACAGGTAAAAATAGAGGGTGAAACAAATTCATTGCAAGGTGAAAAAATATCTTGCTTAGAGAAGCAAACCTTAGCTCATGAAGGGAATATTGCTTTGTGAGGGCAGCAGCTTGGGATGCAGCAATTCCCAAAATCCCAGACTGGTTTGGGTTGGGAGGGACCTCAAAGCTCATCCCATTCCACCCCTGATGTGTTGAGCTTGAGAGTTTCTACTCAGACAGACAGACAGACAGACAACTCTTCCTGAGGCAAAAAAATTCCATCATTTTACTGCCCTGCTGGGCTGGAGATGCAGAAATTTTGTCCAACAGCTTCCACCAGCTCTGAGGCTTTAAACCTTTGGAAAGCCAGCCTTGTCTTCTCTGGTGGAGTTTTGAGTGATCCTGGTGCCCAGGTGAATATTCCCCAGGGTTTTGTGGACTGGAGGAATAACTGGAATGCTGGAAAGTTCAAGTGGAGGTTTTGGGGCAGGATTAATGCCTGCCTGAGTGCTGAGGTAGCTTTTGTTTAACCTGCCTGCACAAATATGAATATAATGAGCAAACTGCTGGGCAGGGAGCTGGGAATAAACCCCACACTGCTCATCATGGCTTTTATTCCCACTTTCTCACTGCTCAGGTTCAGCTAAAAATGTCATTTTCTAGTAGGAGGTGATGATGTGGAGATTTGTTCTTGTTCCTGCGAGATCAAACAGCGACTTTACCACTGCCTGCAAATCCTTCCCAGACGCTGCTGATCCTTCCTTTTGTTCTGATTTTTGTGGTTGTTTGTTCAGGGTGAGACCTGAGAGAAGGAAATGCAATAAAATCCCTGCTGCTGTTGCCTTTTGGAGCTGGAGTGCAGCGCTGCTGTGCAGAGTTTGATGCTCTGCCTGTGGGGTTTTGTTTGGCTGGGGTTGTTTCTGCATCTTCCCCCTGCAGGCAGAGCTGCCAGGAGAAACAGCTCCAAAGGGATCATCCTGTGGGAGCAGGGAATGCTCCAATCCCACCCTCCAAAGCACCAGGCACTGCTTTAATCCTGGGGGCAGGAAGAGGAAACTACAACCAAGTGTAACTCTGGTGGTTCAGCTGAGTAACTCACGCCCTCCCTGGCCCCTCTCCTCACCAGTCTGAGGAGAAAGCTGAAAAATTCCCACTCCAAGAATTTATCCAGCTCCATTTCACCCAGAATCCAGGGCTCCTCTCTTCTCTTGCCAGGTGTGATAATTGGACATGGGGTTTTTAATCCAGAGTTGATGTTTTTATGGGATTTCCATCTCCTGGAGACCTCAGTGGGTCTCTGTGGCAGCTTCCCCCTGGTTGCCAGCTGGGATTTTGGAAGTCATTCCCAACTGGAGTCAATTCTTGGCAGATTTTCCTCGCTGTGTTTATTGCCAATCCCTAAAATCCCACAATTATGAGGATTTGGAGCTGCCTTCTCTTGCTGTACCTGTTGCTTTTTCTCGTTTGTCCTGCTTTTCCCAGAGCCAAAGCTTTGAGGAGAGACACTGAAATGTTTTGTGCAGATTCAGGTTCAAAATCCAAACAATCCTCAAAATCCCAGGACATTTCCAATGCCACCCCTGCTTTTAAATCCCTCCAGCTTTACACTTGCAATGGATCAACTGAATGTGTTTTTCTTTAATTTTTTTTCCCTCTTTTAAGGAGCCAAATTTATTGCTCTGACTTTCCAAGCCCATCTCCAAACTCCGAGGTGAAGGAATGCCATTTGCAGGGGAATCATTCCTACGAGTGCACATTCCAGCCCATTTTCCTTTTGTCTGGATATACCCTGTGGATTGAGTTTAAACATTTCCTGGGAACGCTGGAATCCTCCCCAACTTGTGTCATTCCAGCAGATGTGGGTAGGTCAAGATCCATGAATCTCTCTTCTTCCCTCTGCCCCTGGGTTTTAAATGGTGTAGAAAAGGATTTTTCCACAGGTTTTAAACAAAAGCATGAGAATTTGATATTATTTTAAAAAAATTGGATTTTTTTAACAGATTTTAAATGATCCATCCACTTCTGCCTGTTATTCCCTCTACAGAAAATACAAGTGTTGTATTGCAAAATGAAGCTCAATTTTAAGGTTTTGGTTCTTTAATTGTTCAGATTGATTTGTCTTCAATTAATTAAGTTTATACTCCAGTACAGTGTATTATTTACAGTTATAAATCCATTTAAAATCATGAGGACTGCCCCTGCTCTTCCATGCTGCTGCAATGTTTTGTTACACACAAAGCACTTCAATTTGGATCAGAACAAGAGGCAGGAGCAGGGTCTGAGTGTTTTAAAAACTCCAAAATGTGCAAATCACCTCTTCTTATCTGCTCTGTGACAGAGAATCCACTGGGTATTTTTTGGACACAAATGTGAACATGGGTGAGAGCAAACAAGGCAGCTGGACCCTAGAGGTGCTACATGAAATAAATTCAAGTTAAATAATTATGAAATAAATTCGAGTTAAATAATTATGAAATAAATTCGAGTTATATAGTTACAAAATAAATATATAAATATATACATATTTATATAAATATATATATATAATACATAAAATACATTTATTATTGGGTGACAATGCATGGAATTATTTATCCTGGATGTAGGATGCTCTGTATTGTAGTAAAGCAAAACAAACCTGTTCCAGCACCATCCAAAATGAAAAATGATTTATTTTTTGTTGTTGTTTTCTCCTCATTCACATCTGATTATCCAAAATAAGTTTATTTCAATTTCACTTGATTAACAAACAAGGGTTCTGGGAGATTCCTGTTCTGGAGAAGCTGGATTTGGGGGGAATTTCCAATTAATAAAATAAAACAAAACCATTTCCATTAATCACTACACAATGTCCATGAAAATCATGGAATTATGGAATTGCTAAGGTTGGAAAAGCCCCTGGAGACCACGGAGTCCAACCATTCCCAGATGCCAAGGCCACCACTGACCATGTCCCAAGTGCCACATCCACATGGATTTTAACTCCCTGCAGGAATGGGGACTCCCCACTGCCCTGGGCAGCTGTGCCAATGCCTGACACCTTTTCCATAGAGAAATTTTCCCAAATATCCAACCTAAACCTCAAAATTTATTGTCAGGCTCTGTCTTTTGCACTTTATCCCAGGGCAGGTAGCAAGTGCCAGCACCAAAATAATCTGTTGTGCTTTGAATGAAAATTAAAATACATGGAAACATTCCCATGGATTCTGTGCTTCCAGTCCTGCTTTCCTTGGAGTAGCAGAGGCTGCAAAAGCCATCCATGATTTGATTTAATTTTTAATTTTTTTCCATTTTCCAGTGAAACCTCTCCCTCCTTCCAATGTGGGAGCAGAACTCACCAGGAACGCGGGGCTGCTGAACGTGAGCTGGACCAAACCTGTCTTTGCCAACAGGGATCTGACATTCCAAATCCGCTGGAATTCCAGGGGCAGGCAGGAGATTCCATGGCAGGTACTGTCTGTTCCACCTGGGCTGGAGCAGGGATCACTGCACTGTTGTTCTGGAGGGTGGAGCTGCTTTTTATGGAATTTATCTACGGAGAAAATCACAGGCACAAACACAGTGTCCACAAAGGAATATTCCTCACAACCCCACTTCTCCCTGGGCTCATTTCCAGGAATTCTGACTCCAAGAGCTGCCTGAACATCTCTTTACTCTCACTCTGATTTTTTCCCAGCTTTATGAAGTTCCCAGCCCCTCTGGCAGCTGGGCTGTGATAGCAGTGGAGCAGCTTTGTGTGCAGTACGTGGTGCAGGTGCGCTGCAGGGAGCTGGAGGGAGCTGGATACTGGAGTGACTGGAGCAGAGCAGCCCAAACCCTCGTGCAGGACATCAGAGGTCTGTGCTTCCAGGGACAAACTCAGGGCTGGGATTTTAGCTTGGATATTTGGAAAATTTTCACAGAAAGAGTGATAAAGCACTGGAATGGTCTGCTCGGGGAAATGGTGGAATCACCATCCCTGGATGTGTTTAAAAACAGACTGGATGTGAGCCTGATATTTCTGAGCCTGAGAGAATTTTTGAGCCTGCTAGTAACTGTAAATTCTTTCCCAAGGGAAAACGTTTTTCTTTCTCTAAACAATCTAGGCAAAACAAGATTCTTTCTCAAAACATTCTCTGCCAGGTGGTTTTTTCTGTCTCTTTAGTTTAACCAATGGAATTAGAGAGGTGTCATTCTGATTGACCAATAAAATAGCAGGAAGAATTGTAAAATAAAGCCTTCTGTTTTCTTTGCCTTCTGAGAATATCAGAGTTTCTTTGTCTTTATTTCTGTACAACAGCACCACTTGGTGCCATGGTTTAGTTGAGGTTTGGGGCTGGGTTGGACTTGATCTTGGAGGTTTCTTCCATCCTTGTGATTCTGGGATTTGCCACACTCAGGTGGGGCTGTCCTGCCCAATTTGTTGTTTTGCAGCTCCCTCACAAGGCCCAGAATTTTGGAGAATCATTTCTGAGGATCCAGCAAGGAAGCAGAGGAACGTCACACTCCTGTGGAAGGTGGGAGCAGCTGCATTTGGGGCTTTCCCTTTGATCCTAAAACCAGGAATTGCCAGAAGGGGAGGGTGACAGGCATGTGAGGCTTGTGGGAATTGGGGTTTGCCTTTCTCTGTGTTCCTGACAATTGTTTGGCTCATCCTAGAGGCAAGAGGTGAATCCTGGTGGGAATTTTGGGATAAAATGGGAGATGGTTTTGCCTTCTTTGCCTTAAAATGTTAATGCAGGCCAGGAAAAAGTCCTCAGTGCCCATTCCTGTTTGCTCCTGTGCTGCTCTGGGGTTTGAACCCTGAAAAATGTGTAAAACAGGGAATTGCTGTGGGAATCTGAAAGTTTGGCTTTCCTTGTCCTTCACTTCCCTTTGCTGGGAGGAGAGGGAATGAGAGTCAGCTCTCAGAGAGGGAAATGAAACCTTTAACAGGAAAAATTAAACCTTTCAGTCCTTGGCTGAAAAGACAAGAGCCAGAATATCTTTATTATTTTTATCTTTATCTTCACTAATGAAATACAAAGTAATTAATCAAAGAGAAATAAAATCCTGCTGGAGGATCAATCTTTCATCTCCTTTGATTTGGGTCCCATTTCCTTAAAACTGGAGCTGCCCCAACAACCATTGCTCTGGGAATCAGGGAGTGGGGAAAGAATTAAGGAATTAATTCCCATTAATTAATTAATTACTGCAGCCCTTGCAGGAGAATCACTCGTTGTGCAGCGTGAGCAGGTACATCATAAAGCACCAGACCCCAGGGAACACCTCCTGGGAGGAATTTGTGGATCATGGCACCAGCTGGACTTTTCCATGGGTGGAGCCAACCCACACCATCACCATTTTAGCCATGAACTCAGTTGGGATTTCTGCAATTAATTCTAATTTAACTCTATCCCAGCAAATGAGCACAGGTAAGAGCAGCAAGGAGTGAGATGTGGGAACTGCCAGGAATCCTGGTGATGTTCATGGGGAAAGGTTTCTTTGGGATAAAATTCCCTCTGGTGGAGTAAGGAATGTTTTATGGGGATAATTCAGCACCAACAGAGCTGTTGGAAAACTGAGATTTCCATCACGAAAATCCTAATGATTTTGGGGTTGGGAAAAGGGTTGTCTGTCATTGGGCTGTCTTCACTAATAAAATATAAATTAATTAATCAAAGAGAAATAAAATCCTGGTGGAGAACCAATCTTTCATCTCCTTTGATTTGGCAACACCCAAAATTCCTGCTGGGGAATGTTTTGTTGTTTCCAAAATGAAATGTGGTTGTGTTTTGGGCTGCCAGGGCACAGAGTCCTCAGACTTCCTGAGCAGCAACTCCTGGATTTGGCTGCACTCTGCTTCATTTATTCTCAAGGAGTTTTTAATTTTTTGGTTAAGGATAATTCAGGAATTGCATGTGAGAATTGGGATATTTGATGTCTGTAAGAAACTTGGCCTGTTTAGTGCTTGGGAGTGGTTTAGTGAAACCCAAACTTTGGTGGCTTGAGGAAAAAAATCTCTGTGCTGACATGGCTTTATTATACAAAAAATTAAAGTTTTAAAGTGGTGAAACTTGAGCAGTTTCCAGGATTTGGATCCCAGGTGTTCTCCCTGTTTCCCCAGTGGATGCTGTGCAATCCCTGAGTGCTTACCTGGTGAACAGCACCTGTGTGGTTGTGGTTTGGAGCCTCTCCCCAAAATTCCCTGGGATAAAATCCTTTGTGATTGAATGGAGGAACCTGAACAGGGAGGAGCAGATGAAATGGCTGCGAGTCCCTCCAAACCTCAGGAAATATTTTATTTATGGTGAGTGTGGGCTTGAAAAAATAATTCTTGCTGTTAATTGGTGTGGAACAGAAAAATGTGGAATTTCTGAGCTCTGAGCCCTTTTTTTTCCCCTTCTCTGTTTCTAATCACTTTTATTGACCAATAAATCAAATTTGATGCCTATTAGAGGATTGCCTGTTGCATTAATAATCAGTTTAAGCTCTGGAGTGAGTTCATTTTGTGGCAACACAATAAAATTAGTTCTGGAATATTGAACACACCAGCTAATTATTCAAATTAATTTCTGCATTTGCTTTGCATTTTGACTTTACTCCTAGAAATTATCACAGTAGCTCCATAAGGTGCTCATTCCATGACAGAATAATGCTGGATTAATAGTTTGGATTTGGGGATTTTGAAGATCTATAAAAGATGGATTGATTATTGTCCTCTCTGGGCTGATCTGAGCTCTGTGCAGGGAATTGGTTAAAAAGTGGATACCAGTGGATTCCAAAGGCTGATTTCCCCTTTCCAGATCACTTTCTCCTGATTGAGAAGTACCAGTTCAGCCTCTACCCTGTGTTTGCTGGAGGAGTTGGCAAGGCCAGAGCCACGGATCACTTTGCCAAAGGTGACTGACAGGATCTTTTTTCCCTGTTTTTTATGAAGTAAAAGTGACCTTGAAGTGCAAAATCTCTGTCTCATCTGAAGAAAAAAAATTAATAATAAAGTCACTGAAATGTACCTACAAACAGTGATCAGACATCAGCTTTAATTTGAAAACTCTCTGTGGGCTGAGCTGAGAGAGGAATTAAACTCCTCTTTAAAATAATTCCTTTTTGTCTGTTTATTCCCCAGGGAAAGGTTTGTCCATGTGCAATAAAAGTGTTGCTCAAGGTTATTTCCCCATCTAAGCTGTCGTTTCTACTGTTTGTTATTTCCCTCTTGCCAACTATTTGCTCCCAGACAAATCATTTTGCTGCATTAATAGCTGAACTCCTTTATTTCCAGGGGGATTTGAAACTGGGAATAGTGGCAGCCTCCACGTGGTTCTGCCAATTGTTTTTTCCACCTCAGTTCTGCTGCTGGGAGCCTTGCTGGTTTCACACCAAAGGTACTTTTTTCCTTCTTATCCAGAATTCCAGCTGCTGCAGCTGCACTTTCCACTCTGCTGAGCTGGGCTCACGGAATCCCAAAGTGGTTTGGGTTGGGTGGGACCTTCAATCCCACCCAGGGCCACCCCAGGGACACTTCCCACCATCCCAGGGTGCTCCAACCTGGCCTTGGGATCCAGGAGCAGCCACAGCTCCTCTGGGAATTCCATCTCAGCCCCTCCCCACCCTCCCAGCCAGGAATTCCTTCCCAATATCCATCTAAATCCCTCCTTTTCCATTTTAAAGCCATTCCCTGTGTTCTGTCCCCACATCCCTTGTCCCCAGTCCCTCTCCAGCTCTCCTGGAGCCCCTTAGGCCCTGTGGGTTGTGATCATTCAGCACGGACTGTACCCTTTATATTTTCCAAACTGCCACCTGGAATGTCCCTTTTCATATTTAGGATTATTTTTGGGTCGTTTGGGGAAATTTCATCATCTCCCCAATGATTATTCATGGCCACAGTGCTGTGGATAAACAAAATGGCAGAGCTTCCTTCCTTCCTGCACTGTGCAGGGTTCCCTGTGGGAACAGCACCAACTCCAGCTTTTCCCTGGCATTTCAGGGTGAAGAAGCTGCTCTGGGAGGATGTTCCCAACCCCAAGAACTGCTCGTGGGCACAGGGAGTTAATTTCCAGCAGGTTTGTATTTCCCTGGGGCTGCTGCTTCCTCCAACCCTCTGTCTCTGGTGGAAATCCAGCCCCGTTCACCCCTCTGGCTCCATCCCGAGGTTCCCATTTCCCAGGCCTCTGGATTATGCATTGGATGGGATAAATATCTGCCAGTTTTTAACAGGTGACAGATGGTGGCCTTTGCCAAAACACCCCTGGCCTCGGCTGGGAGGGGTTTCATCTGTGTTTGGGGAGGGATACAAACATCTCCATCAGGGATAAACCACATGCATGAGGAGAAAAAATGTTATTTTCATTGTTTGAAAGCTCCATGTTCATTTTGATGTGGGAAAAATCCCAAATTCAGGGCCCAGGTGTCACCAACAGCGAGTCTGGACTGAGTAGACCCCAAGAGTTTTACTCTTTGCTCTAATTTCCCACTATACAAGTATTTTGTCATTTTCCTCGTTATTTTGGCAGCTTCCCTGCTGTAAAACACAGTTTGTTAATCCACAAAAAAATGTTTTTATCTGTTTTGTCCTGAATTCATTAGGAAATACAGGGAATTCTCCTTTGGAGCTCTCAGTTCATGCTGGTGGATCATTTCCATGTGCATTTCTTAGGGAGCAGTAAATCCTGCATTCCTCCCCAATAGAGGTGGTCCACTCAGCTCAAACACGCAGCTGGGAATGCTCCAAAAATCCTATGGAAAGGCTGAATTTGACCCAGATAATCCAATCCAATCATCCAAAGCTTTGGATGAAGCTTTCCCAGCAGGAAAAGTTGTTTCAGTTGATGTATCAATAATTAAATTTTGTCGTAGAGGGTTTTCAACTATAAAGTCTTAAAAAAAAAGTGTGAAGTTTTGGGAATGACCTTTGGTGCGGGATGCTGTGATCCATAAAACCTGGAGAGTTGAAATAAAGCTGTTCCATGATAAATGAGCATTGCAATCCCTCTTTTCTCCCAGCCTGAAACCCTGGAGCATCTCTTTGCCAAGCACCCCGAGCCGACGTCGTGCGAGCCGCTTCTCCTGGAGGCAGACATGGTGCTGCAAGACATCAGCATCACCAAAACCTCGCAGAAAGAAGAGCCAGGAGATTTTTTAGGAATTAATCCCACTCTTCCAACCCTTCAGGATTCAGAATGTGACTCAGCGTGCTCCAGCAGCTTCTCCAGGAGCTGCCAGGATGGGGAAGGCACGGCTGGGTGTGAGCTCAGATATGCCACGGTCATCAGCAGCTCCCGCTCCAGCGGCCTCTGCCGACGGAAATCCAGCCCCAGGAGCTGCTTGGATAGCTGCTTCCCAGGGGGAGATTCCATCCTTTTAGGGGCTTTCTCCAGTGCTGCTTGGGAGGTTGGGGATGGGGCATTCCTGGTGTTCTCTGGCTCCCAGCCCAGCAGGGCTCTGTCCCTGGTTTCCTCAGAGGGATTCTCGGAGCCTTTGGATGAAGTTTTCCCAGGCAGCGCTGAGAGGAGCCTGTGTTACCTGGGGATAACAGCTCTGGAGAAGGGACAGGGGGAGGCTTTCCTGACAGAAAGCTCCAGGGGGATGTGCCAGCTCCAAAGCATGGATCTGATCACGGAGAGATGTGATCTCCAGCACGTCCCAACAAATGTCAAGGAGTTTATCCAGAGCAGCCTCAAGCCCAATCTCACGTTCCCTATGTTCCACAGTTCCGGGGGATACAACCAAAGGGCAGGAGGTCACGGAGAAAAAGTGATACAATCACCCCAAAATCAATATTCCTAAAGGTTTTCCAGGTGTTGATGCATTCCCCAGTTTTTCCTCTCTTGATTTATCCAGTTTGTTCTGGTTTTAGGCTTCACCTGGAGCACCAAAGGGTAAGACAGCTGATCCATGGCCTGGAATATTCTGTGGGAGAAAAGCTGGAATTTCCCTGGAATGGTTTGTGACATGGAGTCAGCCTGGATGTGGTGGGAAGGAATGGATTGAGGAGTGAAAGGCTTAGGAAGAGGGAGAGAATCCAGATTCCTGTGTCTCCATGAATTGGATAAAATTATATATTTAAAGTAAAATATCCACATTTTATGTGGAACACAAGATTCCAAATGCTGCAGTTCTACACTGACATCCCTTCCCAAGCTCTTTCCTGAAATTCCATGGGAGAAAAGACAGGAATTTGATCCGAGACCCTACATTTTTGATTTTGGGGGATCCAAGCTGTCTGCATAGCCTTGGAGAAGTCACTTTGCCTCCACAACCCTGCCAGGAAGCCTCAGGTGGGCGTAAATCAGGTCTGGATTTTCTGGGAGAAGCATGAAAACAAACCCACACCTATTTGCAAGCCAAAGCTATTTTTCTTTTTTATTTCATAGTCCATAAATATTTTTCTACACCTGCCTTTTCAGAGAACTATTTTGAGGAATGAAGGAGGATGAATTTATTATGTGTTCCAAAGAATAGATTTCTGTCAAACTTCAGAGAGACAAAACCAAAAGGGCAAAACTGACATTAAAAACCAAAGGAAGGGTGAATTTAAACCCAGCTTAACACAAAACTCCACAGCTGGTTTTTGTTAGGTTGCTGACCTGGCTCTCGTGGGGCTCTTTGATGCTGGATGTGACACAAATCTGATGTTCTGGTTTCCAAAATACTGTGTGGGGTGAGGAATGAAAACATTTTTGGTGTTAGGAACCAAAAGTTGTCACTGTGTTTGGAGATTGGCTCCTGCAGCAATCCAGGCTAAAGCTGTGATGGATCCTGGATTTAGGATTCACTTCCTGCTCTTGGGAAGGGACAGGAGAGCCATTTCTCTGCAGGATGGAATGATCCTTCCATGGAAGTGTCCAGAAGAATGATTTGGTTGTGTTTGAAGATCATCATTCTCCAGAAATAAAAAGCTGGTGTTGATTTTAGCCTGCCCAGCCCTTTCCCAGTAATTCCACATGAACAGGAGGAGCTTAACTATGGGAATGGTCATCTTAGGGACCAGGCAAGGTTTTCCTGGGAAGATGGGAAAATCCAGGAATTAGGAGATGTGCAGGAGGTGTCTCCTCAATGGACACTGGCAGATTCCCAGCTTTCACCTCCTTTGGGAGCCCAGCCCATCCCATGATTTTCCAAATGGTCAGAGCAGGTGGTGCTCCTCAGGAAAACCAACGGATCTCCTCTGCAGGAAATAAAACAAAAAGAGAAGATTTGAGGTGAAGATCTATAAAAGATGGATCCCTTCCTGTCCACAGCTGCAGTCCCTGAGGGTGCTGCAAATCCAGGTCCTGACCCAGAGCACGGGAGGCCAAGCTCCATCAATAATTCCTGAGCCTGGCATTTCCATCCCGATGGAAATGGGACATCTGATCCTGCTCCTCACCTCCCTGTGCTCCCCAAATCTGCATATCCTGAATGCTCCATCTGCTGCCTCAGGCAGCAGCTGCCTCGGGGAGGGAAAATTGGGAGCTGGGGAAAATTGGGAGCTGGGGCCAGTTATTTTCCATCATTATTTTTCCCCTCAGCTTCAGGTCAGGTTGTTTCTCACAGCTGAGCTTTTCCCAGGCTGTGTTTGCAGCCACAGGAGCAAAATCCTCCTGGCTGAGCTGGAGATGGGAACGTGCAGGATTTGGGCAGGTAAGGGAATTTTTGTCAGAGCCACAAGAAGCTCCTGCTCATTCTGGAGGAGCTGTCCCTGTGAGGGACACAGGTGTCACCCTGGAAGGGAGCTTTGATCCAGGAGCTGTCCTTGGAAATGTCTGGAGCAGGGAATCTGTGCTCGCTGCCTCTCCCTTGGCAGGAGAGCTGGGAAAGCCCTGCCAAGGAACAAAGAGAAAGTAGGGAACAAGGTCACGCCAGGATCTGTGCTGGGGGAAAAAATGGGTTTCAAGTGATGATCTTCACCTCCAGCTCTGCTCTGAGGGGTCTCCTGCACTCCTGGGTCAGTGCCTGGCACATCCAAAGGGATCCACCTGCCCCTGGGTATGGGGAGGGAGCAAAAACCTTTGGAATTGCATTTGGGAGCAGCCCAAGAGCAGCCACAGGAGTGACCCAGCACAGTTTCTGTTTCCTTCACAGGGAAAATTTGTGCTGCTTCTCCAGAAATGTTCCTGTGCCACAAACAGTCCCAATTCCCAGGGAAGCTGGGCATTCTGCAGAGAAATGGGATTTTTTGGCCCTGGCCTCACACTCACCAGGAAAGGCTCTTTCAGTTTGAACCAAGCAATTGTAGGAACCATGTGCAGCTCCTGAAGTACAAATTGAGATCCTGCAGATTCGTTTTGAAGAGCATTCAGGAGTGCAGGTCTTTATGTAAGAAAACAATCAAATGTGCCATTTTCCCTTTTCCATGTCCCTTGCAGCTACAGTTAAATTCCTCCTTTTTTTTTTAATCTGGGATTGATGTTTGAAGCAGCAAAAACTTCCCATGCCAGGGATTTGGAACTCGATCATCTTTAAGGTCCCTTCCAACCCAGGCCATTCCATGATTCCCTGATTTAAAAGCACAGAAGGGATCAATAAATCCTTCAAATCCTTACCCAGGCCATGATTTTGCTGTGGATATTCCAGATTTTGCTTTTCCTGTTGGAGAAAAGGGAATTAAAATGCAGGTTTCTGCTGGGAATTTCTGCAAGGAAGGATCCCATTCCTCCAATCTTCCCTCTGCTGGGAAAACAACTCAAGGTTGTCTTAAGGTTTGAATTAATTATTTGGGGGTGTGCATCCAGGTTTTTCCCAGTAAAACACCGGGATTTCAGCACCTGCCCAGATCCTGCAAGGACAAGGACACTGCAGTGCTGGCACACAGCCCCGGCAGCACCAAAAGGACCCAAAAAACCCCAAAATTCCTTTCAGGAAGAGCCAAACTGGGACACCACAGCATCCTTGTGGCTGGAAAAGCGTGTGGGTTTGGCAGGTACCGTTGTGGTCACTAATGATCCCAAACAAAAAATAAATAACCCAGGAATTGTCTGCGGGGGCCCTGATTAATTAATTAATTAATGATTCCCTGTCAGGAGCTGCTTGTGCCAGAGCTGGCAGCAGCAGAGCAGGGCCGGGCACTGGGAACTCTCCCCGGGAAGCTGCAAAGCAGCGCTGGCGGCTCCTGGAATAACGCAGCATCCTGCTGGGCGGGGATGAATGGAAAAACCAGGGATGGGGAGGGATGGGGAGGGACAGCCCTTGGATGATGATGAAAAGCCGTGGGCAGCGAGGTCTGGGGGCTGTGAGGGATCAAGGTCGCGGCAGTGCCACCTCTGCAGTTCACAGCTAATTAAAGGGTCTCGTCTGGCTTTTTAATCACCTTTTTTACACACAGCCCCCCTTTCCCCCTTTTCCCACTTCCTGGATTCTTTGAGATGCAAACGAAGCTCATTTCCTATCCCTGAAAATTCCTTCAAGAGCAGCCATTTGTACCTTCAGATCCAAGAGGAGAGTTGGGGACGGGTGACAAACACAAACCCAGCCCGTGCTGCTTTCCCAGGAAAATGAGCAATTTCCACATGGATCCAGCACCTGGCAAAGGAGAAGGAGCAGCTGGGCTGGTGGAAGCTGTCCCCAGCATTGGGTGGAGTGAGGTGGGCTTTAATCTCCATCCAAACCCAAACCGTTGTGGGATTTTAGAATTCTGTGAATGGGATTTTAGAATTCCATGAATGGCTGGGATGGGAGAAAGCTCTGAGATCTCCCAAACCCATCCAGGACACACAGGTGGGCAGGACACACAGCTCAGGCTGCAAAGGAGCACGCAGAGCCTCTTCTGGAGCTTCCAACGATGATTAAAGATCTGGCAGGGAAAGAATTATTGAATCTTGTGCCTGCCTAATGTCAGAAGCTGTTGGAGACCGGCTGCTGTTTGCAGGAACAGCTTGGAATAGCTCTGCTCCAGCTGGGCAGTCAGGAAAACTCCAGCTGGATGGCCAGAACTCCAGCTGGATCATCAGGAAAGCTTCAGCTGGGTGGTCAGGAAAATCCATCTGGACTGCCAGGAAAACTCCAGCTGGATCATCAAGAAAACTCCATCTGGATGGTCAGTCAGCTGGGCATCAGGAAAACTCCAGCTGGATGGTCAGGAAAACTCCATCTGGATCATCAAGAAAACTCAGCTGGTTGATCAGGAAATCTCCATCTGGATGGTCAGGAGAATTCCATCTGGATCATCAAGAAAACTCCATCTGGATAGCCAGGAGAACTCCAGGTGGATCATCAGGAAAACTCCAGCTGGGTGGTCAGGAAAACTCTATCTGGATAGCCAGGAGAACTCCAGCTATATCATCCAGAAAACTCCATCTGGACTGCCAGGAAAACTCCAGCTGGATGGTCAGGAAAACTCCATCTGGATGGTCAGGAAAACTCCATCTGGATCATCAGGAAAACTCCATCTGGATAGCCAGGAGAACTCCAGCTGGGAGAGGACCACGTCCCTCCTCAGCACAGGGACCAGCAGGGACAGTGATGGACCAGCCCTGCTCCCCATTTCTGCCCCCTGAACCATCCCACACACCACAGAAGCAGCTTCTGCCTGGAGCAGGGATGGTTCCACAGGGATTTCTTCCAACAGTTCCAGCTGAAGGGAAGGATTTTGGGTTTCTTTTTGCTTTCAGTCGACAGCATTTGGAATGTGCTCTGAAAGTAAAAATATTGGTTTAGGTTGCTGCTTGTCTTGGAGCTGGGAAGGATCTGGAGATGCAGATGGAACTGGGGAGGGTCTGGAGCCCAGAAAAGGCTGAGGGAGCTGGGAAGGGTCTGGAGACCCAGGATCAGCTGAGGGAGGTGGGAAGGGGCTGGAGAATCCCTGAGGGAGCTGGGAAGGGGCTGGAGAATTCCTGAGGGAGCTGGGAAGGGGCTGGAGAATTCCTGAGGGAGCTGGGAAGGGGCTGGAGAATTCCTGAGGGAGCTGGGAAGGGGCTGGAGAATTCCTGAGGGAGCTGGGAAGGGGCTGGAGAATCCCTGAGGGAGCTGGAAAGGAGCTCAGCCTGGAGAAAAGGAGGCTCAGGGGGGCCCTTGTGGCTCTGCACAACTCCCTGCCAGGAGGGGACAGCCGGGGGGATTTGGGATCTGCTCCCAGGGACAGGAGGAGGAAAGGGCTTCAAGTTGCTCCAGGGAAGGTTCAGCTTGGATATTATGGAAAATTTCCTCATGGAAAAGGTTTTCCAGCCCTGGCACAGCTGCCCAGGGCAGTGCTGAGTCCCCATCCCTGGCAGGATTTAAAATCCCTGTGGATGTGGCACTTGGGGACACGGGGCAGTGCTGACCTTGGCAGTGCTGGGAAACAATGGACCTGATGGTCTCAGAGGACTTTTCCAAGATTAATGATTCCAGGATTTATGATTTTATAACTGTGGGAGCCTTTTTCTCCTTTTCCCATCAGCTGGATGTGAAAATAGATGTTGAAGTAGAGCCCTGCCCTCATCCTGTGAGGACTCCAATGCAATTCCATGTCTGGAGCTGGGAGAAATTGCTCTGAGCCCCTCAGAGCTCTGTGGCCTCTCTGGCTGAAATAGGGACTTAAAACTGCACAGATGGAAATTCAGGAGATCTGAAGATTATTTCCCTGCAATTCCTGCTTTGTGTCACCTGCCCAGACCCTTTCAGTGGTGACAGCACCCAGAAACACGAGCCAGGGTTGCCAGGCTAAAACACAGAAAGGTTTTATGTTGGTTTAAAAATCTGCTCTGTTGGTTTTTTGTAGGCAAAAAGACAGTGGGACCTTTCCTGCCAATTTTAAGTCCTTTTTCCCACTCCAAAAAAAAACCAATTCCAGGATTAGGGACTGAAATCTTTGAGGCCACTGCTTTGGTGTGGTTTTAGGGAGTTGATGTTAATTAACTGAGCTCTTTACAGTGAGGAAAATCCTTTCCCTGGGCACTTCCCAGACTCTCCCTGTGAGGGCCCTGGCACAGAATTCCCATCCTGGAAGTGTTCAAGGCCAGCTTGGAGCAACCTGGGATAGTGGAAGGTGTCCCTGCCCATGGAGAGGGACTGGATAATCCTGAGGTCCCTCCCAACCCGAACCATTCCAGGATCCTGTTCCATGAGGAATTTGAGCTTTGATATCAGGAATTCTTATATCTGTGTGTTTATTTAGACAAAATTTTAGCTGCTCCTTCATCGAATCCAAGACCTTCCAGCCTTGGCTGTTTTGCAGGATGAATAATCTTGTCAGTGGCTATTTATTCATCAAATCCTCCTCCAGCTGGATAAACTGGGCTGGGGACAAGCTGTGGGTTCAGAGAGGAGAATATTCCCCAGCACCCCTCAGCCTGACCCGCAGCTCCTCCTGGACCCTCGCAGGGATTGGGACGCTCCCAAAGAACTCGGCAGGATGAGTCAGCTCCGTGTCTGCCAGGCTGCTGCTGAGGGGGAGGAAGAGGAGTGAGGAGCTGGTGCTGATCCCGGGGAGCTGCAGCACAGGAGAAAAGGGACAGAAGCTTCTTCCTTTCTCAATTCCTTGCCCGGAAAATCCACTTTTTCCTGTCCTTCCTGCTAAAGTCAACCCCTGATCCTTGGTGGCACCTTTGGGGCTGCCAGGAGAGCTGAGGCAGTGGGAACATCCAGCACCACATAATCCTAATCCACCTTCCTGCTGATATTTTTTCTGCTCTGCTCCATGTTTTTTTTCCAGACTATCCAGCATTTCCCAGCTCTGTCAGGGATGATGCCCGTGGCTAAGGATTCAAGCCCATCCTCCCTCCTGAAGCCCAGGCTACAGAGAAATTGGGAATCTGAGACCTCAGCCCCACATCCCAGGAAGTGCTGCAATGTTCCTTGCTGCTGTCTGTACCCACATATTTGGGTTTCCAGGTTTGTTTCAGAAGGAGAAATCATCCATGGAATTACCTTCCATAAATCCATGGAATTATGGCAAATCTTTCCTGCCTCCCATCTCCTGCACCTGCCTGCTGCTGTATGGATGAGAAATTCCAGTGCTTCCATCCCAGCCCTGGCGTTGCTCCAGGGAAATGTCTGCCTTTAAAAACTGCCCAGCATTTTCAAAGGAATAAAAAGCCTCAGTGGCTCCACCAGCTCCTGCCCTTTTCCTAGGAAAGCTGGTTGGTCTTTTTTAGGGAATGCACCCTGCTGAGGGGAGCTGCCTGGATTCTGCTTTATCCATTTCCATGCAGGATTTGGGAATCCACAGCAGCCCTTCATGAGTAAAAAACCTCATCAATGCCTCCCAAAGGGATTTTTGGAGGGGTGGGAATCACATCCTTCACTGCACAGCTGCTGCTCCACTCACTTCTCCCAAATAAATCCCAAATAAAGCTCCAGGAAGCAGAGGAGGGATGGAATGTCTGCCCTGCACCTCTTCCCTTCTCTCTCTGATATCAAACCCCACAATTCTTTTACTCCTGGTAGGAAATGGGAGGGGAAATTCCATTGCCTGATCCCAGCATCTGGTATATCCCATTTAATTCCTGGTTTTTTTGTGATATCCATGAGCTTCTTCAGCTCCTTCAGCTGGAAAGACAGAGAAGGGAGCACAAACATTCATTAATTCTGCCCAATTAATTAATTAATTCACGGATCTCTTACAGTATCCAGGGTATTTGTTTCTTTTCCCTGTTTCCATCCTGTCCTGTTCATCTCCCAACAATCCACAGCCTCCCTCAGTTTTCACCTGAATCCTTTTCCCAGCACCAAGATCTTCATGGAAGAGGAGGGAAGATGACAAAAAACATTTGGGGTTGATGAGCTGAGGGCACAGAGGGGAAAAATAAAAATCTGTGGGATTTTTCCTGGCTGGCTTTTCTTGGTGTGGGCAGTGCCAAGAAATCTCCTGATCCTCCTTGAAAAGAGGGATTTTGGAAGGGGGAGGGCACCAACTCCAGAATAAACCCAGAAAATTGTGTAAAAATTTGGTTTCAGTGGAGGTTCTGAGGCTGCCCTGGGGGTGGGGGAAGGCATCAACTCCAGAGTAAACCCAGAAAATTGTGTAAAATACCCCAAAATGGTTTCAGTGGAGGTTCTGAGGCTGCCCTGGGGTGGGGGAAGGCACCAACTCCAGAGTAAACCCAGAAAATTTTATAAAATACCCCAAAATGGTTTCAGTGGAGGTTCTGAGGCTGCCCTGGGGGTGGGGGAAGGCACCAACTCCAGAGTAAACCCACAAAATCATGGAAAATACCCCAAAATGGTCTCAGTGGAGGTTCTGAGGCTGCCCTGGGTGTGCTGGAGGGCACCAACTCCAGAGTAAACCCAGAAAATTGTGTAAAATACCCCAAAATGGTCTCAGTGCAGGTTCTGAGACTGCCTTGAGGATGAAGGAAGGCATCAACTCCAGAGTAAACCCACAAAATCATGAAAAATACCCCAAAATGGTCTCAGTGCAGGTTCTGAGGCTGCCCTGGGTGTGCTGGGGGGCATCAACTCCAGAGTAAACCCAGAAAATTGTATAAAATACCCAAAATGGTCTCAGTGGAGGTTCTGAGGCTGCCCTGGGGGTGGGGGAAGGCACCAACTCCAGAGTAAACCCAGAAAATTGTATAAAATACCCCAAAATGGTCTTAGGGGAGGTTCTGAGGCTGCCCTGGGTGTGCTGGAGGGCACAGGAACCAGGACCCCCTTCTGTTTATATCAGCCATTCTCATTCCAAATTTTCCTGCTGCTCCCTTCCTGTTTTAGTGGGAAATGGATCCTTTGACAGCACCTCACCAAATCCATTTATCCTGTTCTGTTCCAGCTCTCCTGTCACATTTATCACCCAAGGATCTGAGTGCATTCAGCACAACCACAGACATCTGCCAGCTTATTTTTTTTTTTCTTCCCTCTCAGTCTCCTCAGGAGAAAAAATGAAATGAGTGCAACAGTTTTCCTATTTTAGGAAGTTGGACTTTTCCCCCAGCCTCTCTCCCACAAACGTTGCTTTAGTATTTTTCTAGCAGAGAAAACAAATCCCCACAGGATCCACATCCTCAGGTTTGATCCTGAGATGGTTTTATTTCCAGAAACAAAGCTGGGTCATCCCTCCACTGCCCAGCTCTAGGGAAGGATCAGGAATATCCGGAATATCAGGAATATCAGGAATATCAGGAATACTCTTCCTCTCACCAGGCTCTCTTTTGGCTGGAGGATTGGGGATGTGGGAATCTTGCACCAGAAATGGTCCCAAGTCACAGGGAAATGAGGAAAAGCATCACCTGGACCAGTGAGAGCTCTGTGTCAACAATGAATCCCAAAAATCCTCCTGAGTTTCTGCCTGAGGTGATCCCTGGGCATCATCTTTATGCTGTTGGCATTAAAAAAAATCATGGAATGGTTTGGGTTGGGAGGGACCTTAAACCCATTTAATTCCAAACTCTGCCATGGGCAGGGACACTTCCATTGTCCCAGGTTGCTCCAAACCCCATCCAGCCTGGCCTTGGACACTTCCATGGATCCAGGGGCAGCCACAGCTGCTCTGGGAATTCTATTCCAGGAATTCCTAATTCCCAATCTCCCATCTAGCCCTGCCCTCTGGAAGCCATTCCCTGTGCCCTGGCACTCCAGAACTCTGGAACACGAGTGTTCACCCACAGATGTTCATCCCCTGCCTGCTTTTGGGCCTTGCCATGGAGAAAGGGACGTTGCCCTTCAGGGAGCAGCCTCAGCCTCGTCGTGCATTATCCTGGGAATTCCTGTGTGGAAGGCAGTGGGATCCCAGGTGAAAAGTTGGGAAGAGAGAGGAGGTGCCTCCCTCCTGCTCGCTGAGGGAGCTGTCCAGTCCCTGATTGCCCCAAGAATTCCTTCATTCCCTTTTGTGCTGTGATTTTTTTGGGCAGCTCCCCTGAGGACTCTCCCAGGAATGGGGAGGTTTGGTCAGGAAGAGAAGCTGGATAACCAAAACCCTCCAGGATTTCACAGAATCGTGGAACATTTTGGGTTGAAAGGACCTTCAAGATGACCCCAGACATGATCTCAGAGCTCCTGTGTGTGACTGCTGCATGTTAGAGAGCCCAGAGCTGGCTGTGGGAAGGACAAAGGCAGTGAGTGCACAGGGATGCCCACTGGGATGTGACCTTTTCCCAAGGCTGGCAGGATCTCAGCTGGATTTATGGATATGAATCCTTTGGGATGGTCAGAGCTTCTCAACAGTGAAAAATTGGTGCCTGTGAGTGGCATTTGGTGACTGCAGCAGGGCAGGGAATGCTGCAGCTCTCAGGATTGCCTTTACTTTCCAGAAACAAAGCTGGGCCATCCCTCCACTGCCCAGCTCTAGGGAAGGAATCAGGAATACCAGGAATATGTGGAATATCAGGAATATCAGGAATACTCTTCCTCTCACCAGGCTCTCCTTTTGGCTGGAGGATTGGGGATGTGGGAATCTTGCACCAGAAATGGTCCCAAGTCACAGGGAAATGAGGAAAAGCATCACCTGGACCCATGAGAGCTCTGTGTCAACAATGAATCCCAAAAATCCTCCTGAGTTACTGCGTGGATCAGGAGTGCTCAGGGCCTCTGGAATATCTCAGTGCCAGGAAAGAGTTCTTGGAGCTGGCTGGGCAGACTCAGGGGAGGGAGATAAGAGTAACTCGAGCCCATGATACCATCGCAGCAGGAGCTCTGAGGAGCTCTTTCATTTCACCCTCCTGCTCTCAGCATTCCCTCCCGGCATGCAAACCTCCAGGGGGATGTCAGGGAAGAGAGGAGGGACCCTAGGAGCTGCTGCTGCCAGCTGCAAACAGAACAGCCCCGTCCTTCCCAGCAGGGTGAAGCACTGCTGCTGTTCCCAGCCTCTGGAATTGCATCCATGACTCTGAATCGCTGATCTCTCCTGTTGCCAGGGAGTGGAAAAGCTTGGATGTGCTGCCTGAAGGCTGGGAATGACCGAGGGCAGGACTGGAATTTCCCTGGCTTTATATCTAGAAGAGCAGAGTTTCTCTCAGCCATTTGGGAATTCTGTATCCTGCCCTCATTTGTGTTGTTCAGAAGAGACAACTCCTAAATATTCCAAAGATTTGCCTGAGCCTAAACCACAGGGTTTACACCTAGAATCCAGGGAAGGATTGCAGAAGTGACTTCTCTGTGGAGTTTCACAGAGTTTAACAAGTTTAACCCCTTTGCACACCAAACTCTGAACTGGATTCCTCCACGTGATCTGTGTCCAAGGCAGCAGAGAGACAAAAATTCACCTTGGTTCTCCTCACTGCAGCCCAAATTTTGTGAAAGGTATTGGCATGTTGAAATTTGAACATACTCCTGTATGTTTAGAAATCTCTGCATTAATTATTAACTCTCAATTTTACTGAGCTGGACAGACAATCTTTTCTCCTCTGTATGATTACACGGCACAAAACTTTCATTCAATATTGTTCTTTTATTGCATAAGGAGTGGTTTATCATGATCTGCTGTGGTCTGGCCTGTGGCTCTGTGGGATCTCAGGCCATGGGATGGGACTTGAGCAAGAATCCCAAGACAGCAGCCTTCTGTTCACTTTTCAGAGGCCACAGTCATGAATCCCTGGAAAAAATCAAGGGGCTGTGTGTCATCCACAAATAACCAGTTTAGCTCTTCATCTAAAAGGTTTTATAATGAATAGATTTTATTTTTCAAGGGGCTGTGTGTCATCCACAAATAACCAGTTTAACTCTTCATCTAAAAGGTTTTATAATGAATAGATTTTATTTTTCCCTGCTGGACTCTGAGGTTTTGGGGAATTGGGGTGGGTTCTTAATGCCTTTTAAGTGCTGCTCCTTGGCCCTGAAGACCAGAAAATTCCTCTTTTACCACGTGAGCCAAGTCTTCATGTTATTACTGCAGAAACTTGGCCTTTGATGAGGACATCAAACACCCAAAGATCTCATGTTTAGGATGAAACAGAAGTGAGAAACCATCTAAAGATAATTACCCTTTATCTCCTGGGTGTTTGGGGTGGTGTGACCAGGCAGCAGCTCCCACAGGTGTGACATGGGACATGGAATCTTTGAGGTGAGCAGCTCTCGTTTGCCAGGGAAGAATTCACTCCCAGGGAAGATTTTCTCCCCAAAATCCCATCCTGGCCCAGCTGCACCCCTCGGTTTGTACCTGCTGCCTCCGCTGGCTGTGGAGTGTCCTCTGCTCCAGGCAATATTCCCTAGGGAGAGTTCCCAAACCACCGCCAGCTGCTTCCTCTCTCCTTCCCTGCCCCTGTGGATGCAATGATATCGATAAATTAGTGTTCGATTCCTCGGAATCCCAGCCTGGTTTGGGTTGGGAGGGACCTCAGCGCTCCCCTCATCCCACCCCCGCCATGGGCCAGCGATGCCACGCACTAGCCCGGGTGGCTCCCAGCCCCATCCAGGCTGGAATTTGGCTGGATTTGCTGCAGAGCCGCTGCCGGAGCTCGCCTTGGCTCAAAGCCGGCCGGGGGGGACCCGGGGCCGGGGCTGCGGCGGGGGAGGGACGGACGGAGCGGGGCGGGACGGGCGGAACCGTGAGGGGAGAGCGGAGCCGTGAGGGGAGAGCGGAGCCGAGCGCCGAGGGAAGGGGAAGGAAGGAGCAGAGCGGAGAGGGGAAGGAAGGAGAGGAGCAGGCGGGGAACGAGAGGGAAAGGAAAGGGCGGAAAGGCAAGGGAAGGAGAGGGGAAGGAAAGCGAGGAGAGGGAAAGGAAGGCAAGGAGAGCAGCGGAGAGCGAAGGGAAGGCAGGCGAGCCGCCGAGCCCAGCCTGAGGCGCTCCCCGCGGGGCCGGCCCCGCTCGCTCCGCAGCGCTGGGGAAGCGCGGCCGCCGCTCCGCCGCCAGCGCCGGGGCCATGGAGCGCTGAGGGGCTGCGGCAGCCTGAGGGGAGCCTGAGGACAACCGGAGGAGAACCGGAGGAGAACCTGCGGGGAGCCCCCGGAGCCGCCGCCGCGGCCGAAGGTAAGCGCTGCCCGCCTGTGGGGCCGCGGCCGCCGCCTGGGGCCGGGGCTGAGGCGGCCCCGGGCTCTGAGGGGACCCTGCCCGGCCCTGCCCGGCCCTCAGGGGTCCCGCTGGGTCCCGGTCCCTGCTCCGCGCCCGGGGCCGATGGAGCCCAAGGACCGAGTCACTTATGGGGTGTTTGCGTGGCCCCAGTTAAGTTTTGTCGTGGGGAATCACATGGCCTTCGGAGGAAAAAAAAAACCACCAAAAAACCAAACCCCAACAAACAGGGGTTGCGGTTTGCCAGAGAGCGGATGTGCGCTTTAATTGGTTTTAAAAATTACTTTATTTCTGCGCTCTCTGCACCTTCTAGGTATTCTATGTATATGTTTATTTCCCGTTTATTCCTCCCTATATTCTTTCTGCCTCGAATTTCTGTCGGGATCGCTCATTTTTCCCCTGGCCGTGCTGAGGCTGCCGTGTGGCAGCATCGTGTTCCATGGAGCCGCATTCCCGGGATTTGCGCCTTCCCAGCGCCCTGGGCTGGGGGCTGCCCTGCCGGATCCCCTTCCCAAACAAGCCCAGCCCCATCCCAAAAAACCTCGGGAGCGATCTGCTGCCCGGATCCTCGGAACTCCGAGTGGGATGAGCCCTCCCGGTGCTCCTCTGCCGGAGACATTTCCTCTGCATCATTTCCCTGCCATGTGCTTTGAGTCAGTTTGTTTTTCCTGAGCCTCCTTTTCCCAGTTCGGAGCCTGGTGGGAGCTGTGAGTTCAGAGAGGATCTGGGAGCTGTTCCCTTGGTGTGGCTGCACAAAGAGGAGCTTTTCGCCCTCCTCAGCTGGAGGTTGATGAGTTATAAATCAATTCTGCAGAGGACGAGGTGTTTGCTGTGATCTCTGGGGCTGGGATGGAGCCACGAGGGCACTGAGTTGTTTTGTGTGATGCTCAGCATCTGTTGCTACAGGGAACATCCCAAGGGATCCTCTACTAACAAGAGAATTCCTGGTAAATCTCTCTTGTATGAGACTCTTTCCATCAGAATCCATGCAATGCCTTTTATTTTTTTCCTCTGGAATCCTGGTGTCCATAGGAAGCTGCATGAATGAGCTGAATAATTGCATTTCCAGGTCGTAAATCCAGTGGAACAGGGAACTTTTTTAGGCCACTGTGAGAGAGATGCTCGTTTGTAGTGTGCCTCATTATCAGCTCCAGAGAAGGAGCTGATGGTGAAAAAGGTTATGAACAAATCTGTGATCTATAAATCATCTGGAATAAAAGCTTGTTAGCACAACAAGTGCCTTTCCTGGCAGATTATTCATTGGAATTCTCTGTTTCTCTTGTCATCTCATCTATTTTAGTGTTTCCTGGTGCCTGCTCAGGTGCTCCAGGTACAGCTGTATCCTACTTTATTCTCCTTTTTGGACATTTTAGATTCCAGGAAATATTTTTTAGTGCAATACTTTAATGTGAAGGTGAAGTAAAGGATGATAGTGAGCCTTTTTTGGCTGTTTTCCCCAAAAACATATTCAGGTTTTTTCTCCACCACTTCTGTATTTACTTCCCAGCTCTTCCCACGTCACATGGAAACCTCTCCTTATTCAGCATTCAAATCCTGATTTATCCATCAGGAAGCTTAACCCAGATTAGCTGAGTAATCGTCTCTGGGAACACAAGGCTCCTTTAAAAAGTCATTCCAATCAAATCCCTGGAATTTCCATATTTGAAATGGATAGGCACGGACAGAGCTGGAAAATCCTGCCTAAAATGGCAGTTTTTAATTGGAATGGTTTGTTCAACCCAAACATCCTTTCCTTGGAATGATCCACGTGGAGCTGTCCCTGGTGAAACGTGGGAAGTTTTAAATATTTGGGAAAAATAGTGACAAAGCAGTGCTTGGAAACACCTTTATTCCTTCAAATTGAGTGCCAGTCTTCCCAATTTTCAATCTTTATGCAGTTCCCTCAGCAGATAAAATTGGATAATTGTGGCAGTGGGATAAATACAGCCTTGGCAGATCAGAAAGAAAATAAATTAGAAAGGTGTAGGACAAATAATGAGGTGAAAAAAACTCCCTTAAACTTGATGCCTGTTGCAAACAGATGAGTGGATATTTATATGAAATATTGCTTTGAAGGAAAAGGAATTTAACCTGCTGTTATTACTCATACTCTGGGGTGGTTTTTTTTCCCCTTTTCCTTCAGTTTAGAGAATGAAAATAATTTGTCAGCTTCACTTTGGGCTCCTTGCTGCTGCAGTGTTTTGGTTTCAGGCGATGCAGGGGGATGCTTGAGCTGGGGTAGGTGAAATTCAGCTGAGTTTCTTTAATTATGAAAGCAGCTCTCAGCTTCCAGCTTGTTTTCACCAAAAAAAAGAACAAATTGATACCATCCTGTTGCTGCTAAAACAGGGAAAGTCAAGCTGTGCTTCCTGTTACATCTCTGAGTGTTCCATTCATCTGTGAGCCCTTCATAGCCCAAATAATTCAAGGGTAGATCCATTATTCAGGTTAGAATCTTACAAAGAGTTTGATGAATGGCACAGGGAAAGTAAATTAATAAGTAAATTAAGAACTTTTCTCTTGGTTATGCGGCAAAATTGAAAAATCCAAGCCTTTGAATTTAATTTTTAACCTAATTTTTCATTAGATGTCTAATTAGACCAAGGGCTCATTCACCAGAGTGTTCTTGAAGCACAAAACTTGGCAAAACAATTCCTGTCTGTCCCAGAAGTCTCCAAAGTCTGAGAAACTTTTCAAACAGAAAAAGGCAATTTTTAGAGAGCAATAAAGAAAAGGTGAAATGGTTCCTCCTTTGTATTTCAAACCAGTCTGAGGGATAAGAGGGAACTTCCTGGGGGAGCAGATTATTCCATGCCTGCCTCCTGTGGAATTCCTGCACTTTCTGCTGCAGCATCTGGCACTGCTGGCAGTGATGAGAAAATAGATTAGAGGATGAGGCTGGATTAAAGCCCTGCTTATTCAGGTGCTTAAAAAATGTCATTTTGTGCACCCTGAGTTTGGCTTTTCCTCGTGTTTGGCCACTTAAGGATACACTTTGCTCATAAATAACTCAGGGGAGGAAAATCCAGAAAATTCCCCTTTTTTTTGGTCTTTTCTCCCTTTTCTCTCTGTCCATGTGGGATTTTGTGTGTGGATTGTGGGATTTTTTTTTTCTTTCCTCCATCCATTTTCTTTCCTGAATTTCTCTCCTCTCTGGAAACCAAGCAAAGAGGGTTGTGAATATTTTTACCAATGGGAGTGAAGTGGAACCAAAGCAGATCCAGGCCCTGGGAGAAGTTAAGGACAATCTTGGTGGTGCTGAAAATATAGGTTGGGAATTGGGACAGCATGAAGCGAAGATATTGCATAGAGTGAGATATTTTATAGAGCAAAATTAGAGAAAAAAATCTGTATTTGGGGTAAAATGATAAAAATTGGCACCCTCAGGGCTGAACAGCAGAAAAATTCTGAATTATGGTCTTTAAACCATGGGGCTGGAGCCGAGTGGGTAAAATCCCTTTGGATTGGAGATGAGCTGGAGTTCAGACCCAGTTTCCATTAGAACCTGCTGTGGTTCTGGGACTCCCTGGTGGGATTTTTCCCTCAGCTTTTCCTCTTGGTTGCTGGGCTGCAGAAGTGAGGCAATGCCAGCATTTCAATGGATAAACTGGATGGATTTCTGGTGACAGGGAAGCAGCAGAAGCCCCCAGGATCCTCCACACCCGAGCAGCTGCGGGCACTGAGGTCCCCTTGGTTTCTTGGAGAGTCCTGGGTGAGGCTGGAAAACCTCCCCGGAGATTTTGTGTTCTGTGGAGGAGCTGGGCTCAGTTTGATGGATGCAGACTGAGGTGATGTTTTTGAGGAATATTTGGAATATTCCTTTGCAGACAGCTGTTGAGACAGACGTTTTTGAGGAATATTTGGAATATTCCTTTGCAGACAGCTGTTGAGACAGACGTTTTTGAGGAATACTTGGAATATTCCTTTGCAGACAGCTGTTGAGACAGACGTTTTTGAGGAATATTTGGAATATTCCCTCACAGACAGCTGTTGAGACAGACGTTTTTGAGGAATACTTGGAATATTCCTTTGCAGACAGCTGTTGAGACAGACGTTTTTGAGGAATATTTGGAATATTCCCTTGCAGACAGCTGTTGAGGACGTCCCACTGAGCTGTGCAAGAGTTAACTCAGCCTCGTTTGCTCTCTAATTAATTTGCTGAGGGATAATACCTCACGTTTGACCTGATTTTGGCAGCAGATTTGGTGGGAGCAGCTGCTGGTCCTGGCACGGGCTTTGCCTCCCGTGCAGGAGGTGTTGGGGAGCAGTGGGATCACAATGAGCACACAGAACCCTTCTCCAGGTGCTGCTCCCTTCCTTCCAAGCCTTCCCGACCTGCAGGGAGCAGGACAGGGATTGTTGGCAATAAAAGGATATTTTATTTTTCACTGTTGAAGGCAGTGGAACAACGGGCAGAGCTACAAGCGAAGGTGTAGGAAGAGAGAAGAGGGGAAAGAGAGGTCAGCTAAAATAAATCCAAGGAAACAACCCAGCCTTGGAGACTCCAGGGGAGCACGGCACAGAGGGAACAGTGAACAAACTGCTGCCAGGGGGGGTTTACAAGCCAGAGAATTCTGAGCTCTCCCAGATCCAGAGGGAAACTCCACCTGCTGTAGGGACAACAATCCCTGGGTGTTTTTGGCACGGGGAAGCTGAGTGGAGCTGCCAGAGGATTTGTTCCTCAGGATTCTTTTGGGTGCTGTGCTTTTATTTCAGTGGTTCTGAACCTGGAAACAAGAGGTTGAGCCTTTGCTTGAGTAAATACCCACCAGATTTTCAGTTTTGTTTCTGCCTGGGCTGCTCTGTGAGCTCAGGTGCCTCAGGCACATCCAAGGAATTCTGTTTCTTCTGGGAGCTGAGGCAAATAAAGGCACTGCCTGGAGCTTGGAAGGAATCTGAGACTTGCTGGAGTTTTCTCACTGATGTGCAGGATCAGCTTTGATGCCTAAAATCTGAAATGTAAAGGAAAAAAAAGGGAGAAATTTCCCTTGATGGAAGAGAACCTTTTCTAACCTTGTTGTTGCTAAACAAAGCTCAGCTTCTGAGTCACTCCCGTGGATCTGGATTGAATATTTGCTGCCTGCAGGATGGGCACTGAGGGATAAATCCCTCCTGAGCTTTGGGGAAGGATTAGGACTGTGCTCAGCTGGAAAAATAAATTCTTGCCATTGATTTTTGTCCCATTCATGCTTTTGTAATTCAGCAATTGCTCGAGGAAGCCACAGACAGGAACCCTCTGGAATAAACAGCACAGAAAATCTGGGATTGCCAGAGCTCTTGGGAGATGTGGGGGATAAATCTGGAGAGGAGCTCCTTGCAGCAGGGACTCTTCCAAGGGTGTTTATAAATAGTGGAGCAGGAACTTCGGGAGGAGAGGAATCCAGGAGGATGAATCCTCGGGAGTCACCGTTTCTGGAAGCTGCAGCTCAGATGAGAACAGAAAATGATCCAGCAGCACAAGAGCTCCTGAGGGGAAAATCAGGGTGAGACACTGGGAAACCTTCAGGGCTGGGCTGCTCTGTCTGAGGGGATTCTGCTCAAGGAAAAGCAAATCCTCGGGGTGCCCAGTGTGCTCAGGAATACTGATCAGGAGTCTCCCACCTCCCAGGAGTTTTCCATCTTCCTGATGGAAAAAACTCTGTGTGGGTCTTTTGGGATCCTAGGAAGAGCAGGAAGTTTGTCCCAGATTATCCTTGGAGAGAGGCCTCTCCATGATCTCAGTGATGAGGGATGGGGCAGGAAAAGCAGAGCAGGATATGGGATGTTCTTGGAGAGCTTGGAATCACAGCATTGCTCCTTCCAGAGGTGTTGCTCTTCCTGATGGAAAGCTCTGAGATCTTCAGAGGAAAGCAGGGAGCTTGTCCCAGGTTGTCATCCCCTTCTCCAGGATCTCAGTGATGAGGGACAGGGCAGGAGGAGCAGAGCAGGGTGTGGAATGTTCTTGGAGAGCTTGGAATCTGTGGCACTGGGGCTAAGCCCACTCCTGCCCAGGAGGAAAACCATCCCATTGAACGTTGGCAAAGTGTCAGTGGAACAGCACAGGATTCCCTGTGTTCCATCTGTGAGTGGCTGCTGGTGGTTGAGCTCCCAGCAACACCAGCTTGGGCAGGAGCAGAGCAGGATGTGGGATGTTCTTTGGAGAGCTTGGAATTCCAGCACTGCTCCTTCCAGAGGTGTTGCTCTTCCTGATAGAAAAAGCTTGGTGTGGATCTTTTGGGATCCTAGGAAAAGCAGGAAGTTTGTAGCAGATTATCCTTGGAGAGAGGCCTGTCCAGGATCTCACTGATGAGGGACAGGGCAGGAGGAGCAGAGCAGGATGTGGGATGTTCTTGGAGAGCTTGGAATCACAGCATTGCTCTTCCTGATGGAAAGCTCTGAGATCCTCAGAGGAAAGCAGGGAGCTTGTCCCAGGCTGTCATCCCCTTCTCCAGGATCTCAGTGATGAGGGACAGGGCAGGAAAAGCAGAGCAGGATGTGGGATGTGCTTGGAGAGCTTGGAATCACAGCATTGCTCTTCCTGCTGGAAAGCTCTGTGTGGATGTTTTGGGATCCTCAGGAAAACAGGAGGCTTGTCCCAGGCTGTCATCCCCTTCTCCAGGATCTCAGTGATGAGGGGCAGAGCAGGAGGAGCAGAGCAGGTGTAATGGGTTAAAATTGGGTTTTTTGGTTACCTAACCAGCAGGATGTTCTTTGGAGATCTTGGATTCCCAACCCTGCTCCTTCCAGGAGTGCTGCTCCAACAGGATGTTGGGATGTTCTTTGGAGATCTTGGATTCCCAACCCTGCTCCTTCCAGGAGTGCTGCTCCAGCAGGATGTTGGGATGTTCTTTGGAGAGCTTGGATTCCCAGCACTGCTCCTTCCAGGAGTGCTGCTCCAGCAGGATGTTGGGATGTTCTTTGGAGATCTTGGAATCCCAGCACTGCTCCTTCCAGGAGTGCTGCTCCAGCAGGATGTTGGGATGTTCTTTGGAGACCTTGGATTCCCAGCACTGCTCCTTCCAGGGGTGCTGCTCCAACAGGATGTGGGATGTTCTTTGGAGATCTTGGAATTCCAGCACTGCTCCTTCCAGGAGTGCAGCTCCAGCAGGATGTGGGATGTTCTTTGGAGAGCTTGGATTCCCAGCACTGCTCCTTCCAGGAGTGCTGCTCCAGCAGGATGTTGGGATGTTCTTTGGAGATCTTGGAATCCCAGCACTGCTCCTTCCAGGAGTGCTGCTCCAGCAGGATGTTGGGATGTTCTTTGGAGACCTTGGATTCCCAGCACTGCTCCTTCCAGGGGTGCTGCTCCAACAGGATGTGGGATGTTCTTTGGAGAGCTGGGAATCCCAGTACTGCTCCCTCCAGGAGTGCTGCTCCAGCAGGATGTTGGGATGTTCTTTGGAGATCTTGGATTCCCAACCCTGCTCCTTCCAGGAGTGCTGCTCCAGCAGGATGTTGGGATGTTCTTTGGAGATCTTGGATTCCCAACCCTGCTCCTTCCAGGAGTGCTGCTCCAACAGGATGTGGGATGTTCTTTGGAGATCTTGGATTCCCAACCCTGCTCCTTCCAGGAGTGCAGCTCCAGCAGGATGTGGGATGTTCTTTGGAGATCTTGGATTCCCAGCACTGCTCCTTCCAGGGGTGCTGCTCTTCCCTCTGGAAATCTCTGTGTGGATGTTTTGGGCTCCTCAGAGGAAAGCAGGAGCTTTTCCCAGGTTATCCTTGCAGAGAGCCTCTCCAGCAGTGGAGCAGATCTGGGGTTCCACCCTGCTCATCCCAAGGATTCTGTGGCAGGCTCTTGTCTGAGACAATTCCAAGAGAGGCTCCTCATGGCAAACTCCAGGAAAAATGTCCCCCCCTGCCAGAACTGTTCTCATTCATCCCAAATAATTGTTGGGATGCCTTTTTCCACTGGTTCTTCCCAGGCTGGGAGAAGGGAATATCCCCCAGTTGTTTTTGTGGGGCTTTTCCTTTCCCTTCTTTCTTTCCTCTGCACTCAGTTCTCAATTCTGCGTTTCCTTTTTGGAATTCATCCCAAAATTCCTATTCCAAGCCCCTTTCCTTGCACTTTCCTGATGAATCCATGAAATCTCTGCCTGTATTTCTGTTGTTTGTTGGGTTATTTGTGTGTGTCCAGTTCTGGGGGAGAACTGGGCCCGCGTTTTTCCCATTTTCCTTATTTCTGCTGAAGCCATGGGAACATTGTGGATTTTCTTTCCCAGCTGCTTCTGGGTCACTGATGAATCAATTCCATTAAAAATGGAAGGTTTTCCATGCCTTTTTCCCAGAAAAGCAAGAACAAGGCAGTGTTCAAATGAAGTCAGGCAGAAGAACTATAAAAATAAACATTTATTTCACCTCATTCTTCATTTCCTTCTGGAGCCATATTCCCAGAAATCCAGTTATTTAAAAAAAAAAGGGAAAAACAATCCAATCACAGGCATTGAAAGAAAGTAGAAAAATACTTTTTTTTTCATCTTTCCTTGTTTTTCAATCACCCACTCTCAGCATAAAAATATTTAGTGCAAGACTCCCGTTGTGTAAAATAATTGTAATTAATTCCTGGAGTTGGGACTGTGTAGGAAAATGCAGGAAGAATTTCCTAAGCACAGGATAAGGAATTTATCAGAGAAAACCAGAGAAGCTTTATGATTAAAAAATAATGATTTAGTTCTGAGCAGACTCCTCCTGACTTTTAAGAAGCTTTGGTGAGTTTTCCTGGATGAAATATTGGGATTTTTTTCCATGACCTGAGGTGTTCCTGGTGTGGATTTTGCTGGAGAAATCGAGGCAGCATTTTTGGGGTTGTTTGTTCATAAAACAGGAACAAGCAGGAGAAATCTCCCCAAACCCTCTCATGGAATTTCAGCCAATCCCCCCAAATTCCCTTTTCCATTCCCATAATTCACTGTATGACCAAGTTGGAACATTCTTGGCTATTCCTGGGATATTCCTGGCTATTTTCCCATTTTACTCATCAGAATTGTTGAATTATTCCTTTTTTTTGCTCCATCCTGTGCTGCCTCATGGATCCAACACCAGTTTGGTGCTGACCATTTGCTTCCCAGTACAGCAGTTCCTACATTTTTGCTTGGATAAACCAGATTTTCTTTCATTTTCCAGGAAATCAAAGTTATTTTGGTTTTTATTATTGATATTGTGCCCTTGGGAGCAAGCCTGGATTGATGCTGGGAATCCTGCAGCTGCTTTGGTTTGGATCTCAGATCCACACTTCCATGAATTTTGGTTTTTTGAGGGGATTGTGGTGCACTGATGGGTTTTTGAAGGGTATTTGTAGGTGTGCAACAACTGCCCTTTAATCAGAGGGATGAAATTCATGGAAATTTGTCATTTGAGAGGGAAAAAAATGGAGGCAGCACAAAAATGTTCCCCCCGTGTTTATCTGTGACTTGGTGACTAAAGCAGCGCGGGTTTTCACGCTGGAAATAGAATCAAATCATCATTTCCATGATTTTTTAAAGTATAAAATATCTGGAGAGGGTTTCTTTCCCAGCTGGAATTCTGTGGGCTGGGCTCCTCTTCCCTCTCCCTGCAGAGGAGGGGAAAGGATCGTTCTCCATCTGCCCGGGGGCTTCAAGTGATCCCGTGTTTTGATGGCTCTGCAGATGAGTTCAGTCCTGCATTCCACGCCTAAAACTGGGAATTCAGTGGGAAAAGAGCAGGAACGCTTCACTCCTGAGCCATTCCAGCTGCAGGAAGTTCAGCCTCTCCATTGCACCCGGTGATTTCCATAGTTTTGGGCTGGTATTTGAAGTGGGACCTTTTTGCTTTCAGCGAGCAGGGGACGCGTTCCTAAAAATAAATGGATCAAGTGGTATTGGAATTTTCATTTATAAATTCTCTGGGAATCTGCCAGAGCTTCCATCAGAGACCTGCAGTCGTTTGTGAGGAGGCACAGGCTGTTCCCAAGCCGAGGGAATTCAGGTGGGAGGGATGTGGTGAGGGGCGAAAATTCCTTGCTGAGGGTAAAGTTGAATTTTTCCAGAGAATCTTTGGCTGCCTCATCCCTGGAAATATCCAAGGCCAGGCTGGACAGGGCTTGGAGCAGCCTGGGATGGTGGGGGGTGTCCCTGCCATGGCAGGGGTGGGATGGGATGGGATTTGAGGTCATTCCCAACCCAAACCAGTCTGAGATTCTGGGATTCTTTGATTCCTGTGGGAATGGAGCAGGAAATGTCCTCTTTTCCTGTTCCCCTTCTCTGCTCACCAGGCTGAGGAAACTTTTCCATTTTTCCTGTCCCATCTGGGAGAAGGGAAGGGGAGGGAAAGGAAATGAAAGGAGAAAGGAAAGGAGAAAGGGAAGGGAAGGGAAGGAAAAAGGAATGGGAAAGGAAGGATAAAGGAAAGGAAAAAGGGAAGGGAAGGAAAAAGGAAAGGAAAAAGGAAATGGAAGGGAAGGAAAAAGGAAAGGGGGAAGGAGAAAGGGAAGGGAAAAAGGAGAGGGGAGAGGGGAGAGGAAAAGGAAAGGAAAGGGGAAGGGAAGGGAAAGGAAAGGGAAAGAAAAGGAAAGGAAAGGAAAGGGAAGGAAAGGAAAGGAAAGGAAAGGAAAGGAAAGGAAAGGAAAGGAAAGGAAAGGAAAGGAAAGGAAAGGAAAGGAAAGGAAAGGAAAGGAAAGGAAAGGAAAGGAAAGGAAAGGAAAGGAAAGGAAAGGAAAGGAAAGGAAAGGAAAGGAAAGGAAAGGAAAGGAAAGGAAAGGAAAGGAAAGGAAAGGAAAGGAAAGGAAAGGAAAGGAAAGGAAAGGAAAGGAAAGGAAAGGAAAGGAATCCCTCTGTTCTCTGGGCAGAGGTTTCCCTTCAGCTCTCCAGCTCCAAAGCTGACCCAGAGGAAAATAAAAGGGGCTCACTGTGCTCCCTCCAACACCTCGGGGTTGGCCTGCAGTTTGTTGCCTTTTCCAGCAGCAGAGGTTTCCCGTGCACACCCCGAGGATGTGCAGTTCAGCCCCAATAAATCAAATTCCAGCTGCTCCTCTGCTCTGGCTCCCAGCTTTGCTTCCAGAGGGTTCATTCCCTCCGTGCTGGGGTGGATTATATTCCACGCTGTTCCCTGCTCCACATTTGCTGCAGGAAAACAGCCGAGGGCTCAGATTTTGCAGTTTTATTTCGGGCATTTTGTTTGTTTTGAGGAAAAAACCCATTTCCTTCTATTCTGAGTTTTCAAAGGGAGGAGGATCAGCATTTCCTTATCTCTGGGGATGCAGATTTGTGAGGGGAGCACCTGAATGTGGGAGCGAGCTGGGAGAAAGGAAAAGGGAGAAGGGAAAAGAGGAGAAAAGAGGAAAGGGAGAAGGGAAAAGAGGAGAAAAGGGAAAGGGAGAAGGGAAATTGAAAAGGGAGAAGGGAGAAGGGAAAGGGAGAAGGGAAAGGGAAAAGGGAGAGGGGAAAGGGAAAAGGGGAGAAAAGGGGAAAGGGAAAAAGGGAGAAAAGGGAGAAGGGAAAGGGAGAAAGGAAAACCTTTGGAAGGGAGAAGGAAGAAGGGGAAAGGGAGAAGGGAAAATGGGTGAAAAGAGGAAAGGGAGAAGGGAAAAGGGGGGGAAGGGAGCAGGGAAAAGGGGAGAAAAGGAGAAAGGGAAAAGGGAGAAAGGAAAAACCTTTGGAAGGGAGAAGGGAAAATGGGAGAAAATGGGAAAGGGGAGAAAAGGAGAAAGGGAGAAGAGCAAAGGGAGAAAAGGAGAAAGGAGAAAGGGGAGAAAAGGAGAAGGGGAGAAAAGGAGAAAGGGAAAGGGGAGAAAAGGGGAAAGGGAAAAAGGAGAAGGGAAAAGGGAGAAGGGAAAAACCTTTGGAAGGGAGAAGGGAAAAGGGAAAAGGCAGAAGGAAAAAGGGGAAAGGGAAAAGGAAGAAGAGAAAAGGGGAAAGGGAGAAGGGAAAAGGAAGAAAGGAAAAACCTTTGGAAGGGAAAAGGGAGAAGGGAAAAGGGAGAAGGGAAAAGGGAGAAGGGAAAAGGGAGAAGGGAAGCTCTCCTGGAGCAGCAGATTAGGGCTGAATGTAATTAATAACCAGAAGAAATCCATGAAGTTGTTATAGTAACTGGGAAGTGAGGTTGGAATTTATGATCCGAGTGACTCAGCTCCGGGGGAAGGGAGCTTCCCTTGCCCTGCTCCCCACTCTGGAACGGGCATGGACAAGGATCTGCAGCCCTGAGCAGGAAAACCAACTCATCCCATCCCTCTTGTCTCTCTGCATGTCTTGAGATCCTGGAAAAGTTGGGAAAACTCTCCCCAAATAATCCATGTGGTAATTAAATCCTGCTGGTTTTTCCTCAGGAATACAGGAATGCCTTTTGGCTTTCCAGCAAAATAATCCCGAAAATGAGAACTGCAAAACTCCTCTCCTGATGCTCCTTTGGGGATTTCAGCATTTGGGAGTTGTGCATCCTCTTAATCTTCATTTTTTGTCCAAGGGAAACAAATCCCAAGAATAAAATGGGAAAACCCCTGGAGAAATTGGGTCCTTCCCGTGACTTGGAGAATTTTTGTGGTGTATTTTTATATTTGCAGTGCTTGATGCCCAAAAATAAAATATTTGGGTGTTGTTGGGATATTGTTCTTTCCAAGTAGCCTCAAGAGTTTTGGGTTTTCCCATTCCTTAGGTGGAAAAATATCCTGGATTATCCTAAAATGATCCTTTTATGCCTCAAGGCCTCAACCTCCAAAATCCCAGAATTCCAGATTGGTTTGGGTTGGAAGGGAAATAAAAAATCCTCAAATCTCCCCTATCCCAAACTGCTCCAGCCTGGCCTTGGACACTTCCAGGGATTCAGGGGCAGCCACAGCTGCTCTGGGAATTCCATCCCCACCCTCCAAACCAAGAATTCCTTCCCAATATCCCATGGAATTCCATCTTTGGCAGCTTTTTCCATTTTCAGTCGCTGTCATTCCCCAGAATTGTGATTTCCTGGTGAGGCTGGATGGATCCTGGCACTCTCCTACATCCCAAAATTTCGGATTTTCCACTTTTTCAATTCCCTCTGCAACCAGAAAAGGAGATTTTTTTTATGGTGTCACACCCAGGACCCTGACACGGAGCTGATCCCTGGGGAATGAGAATTTCTTGTGGGAAGCGCTGGGATTTTGGGATTTTGGGGTTACTGAACAGGGCTGTCCTCATTAATTGCAGCCTTTGAAGTGATGGAATTGGATAAAAACTTCCCCAAATATTCAGCAAGAGGCAGTGCAAAGATCACTGCAGGTAATTAAAGGAGTTTTGATAACTGGGGAAGAAATTACCAGGAGAAAATGCTGGAATTGCCACTTTCACCTCACTTCAGAGCATTTCATTTGGGAGAAAATCACAGAATGAGCTAAATCACTTTTTCATTTAAAAAAAAATGCTGATAATTCAGCCTGGCATCAAAAATAATGCAAATATTTGCCCAAGAAGCAAAATATCAGATCCAGAAGGAAAGAAAACAACCACAGCCTAAGGAAACAGGAACATCTGCCTTGGCTCTGAGGGAAAATCCTGGAATACAAAAGCTGAAATGTCCCTCTAAATCAGGTTTTTCCCCTTTAATCTCCTGTTATAAATTAATGCTGTCCAAGATGCCACTTCAAATATCCTGAAATAAAATGGTGGGAAACGTGGGAGCATTTCCAGAATGCCAAATGCTTTTTCTTTAATCTTAATTTCCTTTTATTTATTGGATGGCCAGACAGAAATTTCAGACTGGAAATTGCTAACATGGAAAAAAAAACCAGGGATAAATCAGATTTGGAGTTGACCACGGCGCTGTCATGTCTTGTTTAATATTCCCTGTGCTTTGCCTTTGCAGTTTGGGATAAATATTGAAATAAAAATGCAATTTCTCTGCTCCAGAATCCTTTTCCTGGAAAGGGGAGAACACAGAGGGCAGGATTTAAACAGCAGCAGGAATTTATTGTGGCACAAACCCTCAGATTTTCCCTTTTTATTTGGATTTTTGTGCCTGTGGTCAGAAAAGCTGGATAATTGATCTGGAAGTGTTGGTTTTGATTCCCTACAGAACGTGTTTTTCCTCAGGCACTGGAATTGGTTTTCAGCTGGTTGTGTTGGGAATCTGGGATGTGAAAAAAGCAGGATTATCATGGACAAAAACCCGGGATGCTCCAGCCTGGAGAAGCCTTTTCCCAATGTTGGCTTGCTCAGATCCTCACCTCCCATTTTCCCTGTAAATCCTGGAATGATTTCTGTTGGAAGAAACCTTAAAGCTCATTTTTTCCCAGCTTATTCCAAGCCCTTTCCTTACAGGTCTCAACTTTCCCTTGGTTCTCCAGGGTTCTCCTAAAAAAAGTGGATTTAAAACCTAAAAAAGGGGATTTTAGGGCAATTTTTGGTTCTGCAAAGGTGGAATTTTGGGTTTAAAGACTTTGAAGTTTCAGCCTGGAATTCTGTGATGGAATTTTGATGTGATTGTGGTGTTCCCAAGGGGCTTTGAGCTTGGAAAACCTCAAAAAAAGTGGATTTTAAAGCCTCAAAAAGTGGGGTTGGGTCAATTTTGGCTCTGCAAAGATGGAATTTTGGGTTTAAGGAATTTGAAGTTTCAGCCTGGAATTCCGTGATGGAATTCTGATGTGATTGTGGTGTTCCCAAAGGGTTTTGAGCTTGGAAAACCTCAAAAAAAGTGGATTTAAAAGCCTAAAAAAAAGTGGGGTTTGGGCAATTTTGGCTCTGCAAAGATGGAATTTTGGGTTTGAGGACATTGAAGTTTCAGCCTGGAATTCCATGATGGAATTCTGATGTGATTGTGGTGTTCCCAAGGAGGGCTGAGCTTGGAAAACCCATGAAAAGGGGATTATAAAGCCTAAAAAAGGGGATTTTTGGGTCAATTTTGGCTCTGCAAAGATGGAATTTTGGGTTTAAGGACTTTGAAGTTTCAGCCTGGAATTCTGTGATGGAATTCTGATGTGATTGTGGTGTTCCCAAGGAGGGCTGAGCTTGGAAAACCCATGAAAAGGGGATTATAAAGCCTAAAAATGTTGATTTGGGGGCAATTTTTAGCTCTGCAAAGATGGAATTTTGGGTTTAAGGACTTTGAAGCTTCAGCCTGGAATTCCATGATGGAATTCTGATGTGACTGTGGTGTTCCCAAAGGGCTTTGAGCTTGGAAAACCTCAAAAAAAGTGGATTTAAAAGCCTTAAAATGTGGGGTTGGGTCAATTTTGGCTCTGCAAAGATGGAATTTTGGGTTTAAGGATTTTGAAGTTTCAGCCTGGAATTCCGTGATGGAATTCTGATGTGATTGTGGTGTTCCCAAGGAGGGCTGAGCTTGGAAAACTTCAAAAAAAGTGGATTTAAAAGCCTAAAAAAAAGGGGATTTTAGGGCAGTTTTTGGCTCTGCAAAGATGGAATTTTGGGTTTAAGGACTTTGAAGTTTCAGCCTGGAATTCTGTGATGGAATTCTGATGTGACTGTGGTGCTCCCAAAGGGCTTTGAGCTTGGAAAACCTCAAAAAAGTGGATTTTAAAGCCTTAAAAAGTGGGGTTGGGTCAATTTTGGCTCTGCAAAGATGGAATTTTGGGTTTAAGGATTTTCAATTTTCAGTCTGTAATTCCGTGATGGAATTCTGATGTGACTGTGGTGTTCCCAAGAGGGGTTGAGCTTGGAAAACCCATACAAAGAAGATTTAAAAGCCTAAAAATGTTGATTTTGGGTCAATTTTGGCTCTGCAAAGGTGGAATTTTGGGTTTAAGGATTTTGAAGTTTCAGTCTGTAATTCCGTGATGGAATTCTGATGTTCTTGTGGAGTTCCCAAGGGGCTTTGAGCTTGGAAAACCTCCCCAAAAAAGTGAATTTAAAAGCCTAAAAACAAAGTTGCTGCTCTAATTTTGGATTTCACCTTTCCCCACTGTTCTTAGTGGGTTTCCCAACAGGAAAAAGGGGCGAGGTTTGGAATCTCTGTTTTCCAGGACTTCTGGATAATGAGGCTGGACTCTCTGTAGGCTCGAGTCTGTTCTGATGTTCCTGGGGTCATTGCGTGGCTTTGCTGCTTGGCTCTAAAATAAAATTCAAAAGAAAAAAGGGAATAAATTTCTTTATTTTCAGGCAATTTGGCTCATCCCAGGAAAAACTCTTGAGGAAGGAGATCTTGAGGATTTTCAAATCTTTTCTTTTGGAGAAAAGGTTTTAAAACTCAGCCTGGGGGAGAGTTTAGGAAGGAAATGAGGGACAGGAGCCAAGGGCTGATTTCTCCAGTGTCTATCCCATAATAATCCCGCTGGATCCGCAGCATTCCCAATTTCTGGGAAGCCCAGCAAGGTTTAAGGATGGTGCTTCTTTCCCAATAAAAGCACTGGGGGAACATCAAGTCTAATTTAGAAAAGCTCAGCCTAAAAAATCTACAGGAGGAAAATCTGCACGGCCGAAATTTCTGGGGTTTGGTTTATTTTTAAGTTGGTTTTTAGAAATAAAATAAAAATTAAAAATAAATTTTAAAAAAAGAAAGAATAAGAAAGAATAAGAAAGAATAAATATAATAAAAATTTAAAAACTAAAACTAAAACTAAAACTAAAAATAATAAGAAAGAATAAATATAATAAAAAATAAAAATAAAAATAAAAATAAAAATAAAAATAAAAATAAAAATAATAAGAAAGAATAAATATAATAAAACTAAAACTAAAACTAAAACTAAAAATAATAAGAAAGAATAAATATAATAAAAAATAAAAATAAATAAAAATAATAAGAGAAAGAATAAATATAATAAAAATTTTAAAAATAAAACTAAAAATAATAAGAATAAGAAAGAATAAATATAATAAATATAACAATTTAAAAAATAAAACTAAAAATAATAAGAAAAAGAATAAATATAATAAAAATGAAAAAAAAATAATAAGAATAAGAAAGAATAAATATAATAAAAATAAAAATAAAAATAAAAATAAAAATAAAGAAATAATAAGAATAAGAAAGAATAAATACAATAAAAATGATAAAAAATAAAAATAAGAAATAATAAGAATAAGAAGAATAAATACAATAAATATAATAAAAATAAAAATAAAAAAGAAAAAAATAAGAATAAGAAAGAACAAATATAATAAATATAATAAAAATTAAAATAAAAATAAAAAAGAAATAATGAGAATAAGAAAGAATAAGAAAGAATAAATATAATAAATATAATAAAAATTAAAATAAAAAGAAAAATAAAAATGAAAGAATAAGAAAGAATAAGAAAGAATAAATATAATAAATATAATAAAAAATAAAAATAAAAAATAATAAGAATAAATAATAAATATAATAAATATAATAAAAATTAAAATCAAAATAAAAAAGAAATAATAAGAATAAGAAAGAATTAATATAATAAATATAATAAAAATAAAAAAGAAAAAATAAGAATAAATATAATAAATATAATAAATATAAAAATAAGAAATAATAAGAAATAGAATATATAATAAATAATAATAAAAATAAAAATAAAGAAATAATAAGAAATAGTAAATATAATAAATAATAATATAAAATAATTATTATAATGTTGATGATAATATTAATAATTCTGATCTCTGGGAGCTGCTCAGCTGCTCGGAGGAGTGGGAGGCTCTGCAAATAATTTGCTCAAGGAAGAAGAAGGAGAGAAATTGGATCTTTTAAGAGTCTCATTTCCCTGTAATTACCTTGGAAATCCTGATGTGGGGAACACTTGAACTGAATCCTTCGGAGCTGTCAGAGCTGATTTTTAATTTCACTTCGTTTTTTGCACAATAGGGGATGAGCTTTTAGAGAGAGATAAGATTAAAAATCCCTGACATAATCAAGAAAATAGAATTATTTTTTTTCTGCTCAGGCTGTGTGTATTTGTCAGGAAATTTCCTATAAAAACAGGGCCAGTGAAAACTCCAGGAAAAGAAATCCCTAAAAATTTATGAAAATTTCTTCCTCAAAATTGTGAAAATTTGAAAATTGTGTTTCATGGGAATTCCACAGAGCACGTCAGGCCTAAGGACAGCAAAATATGGATTTGGTTTTTTTTTAAATTGGAATTGAAATAAATGAAGAGAAATTACAACCTGGTCATCCCCTGTGCTGGAAATCCAAGAATTCCTGGAATTTCTGGGACACACTGACAGCTTTAATGCTTGGATTGACTCCAGAGGAAGAGAAATCCTTGAAATCCTCTTCATCTTCCTGATATCCTGGGAAGGAACCTCCTAATTAAAGTTGTGGCCCAGTTTAAATAATTAATTCATTAATTAAAGGTATTTTTTTGGCCGTGCCCAACTTGGTTGGAATTTTCTTAAAGATCATCCTGCCTTTAACATTTTTTTACTGGTAGGAAAATCAGTTGGATTTATTCTTGGAGATAAATTTGTGGCTTTATCCTGATGGCTAAAACCAGCAAATTTGGGGTTTAAACTCAGCCTGGCAGTTAGGACAAAGCTCAGGGCAGCCTTGGGAGAGGCCAAACCAGAGGAATTCCTTCTCCAGAGCCTTGGGAGAGGCCAAAGTGGGAAAATTCCTTCTCCAGAGCCTTGGGAGAGGCCAAAGTAGGAAAATTCCTTCTCCAGAGCCTTGGGAGAGGCCAAAGTGGGAAAATTCCTTCTCCAGAGCCTTGGGAGAGGCCAAACCAGAGGAATTACTTCTCCAGAGCCTTGGGAGAGGCCAAAGTGGGAAAATTCCTTCTCCAGAGCCTTGGGAGAGGCCAAAGTAGGAAAATTCCTTCTCCAGAGCCTTGGGAGAGGCCAAAGTGGGAAAATTCCTTCTCCAGAGCCTTGGGAGAGGCCAAATCAGAGGAATTCCTTCTCCAGAAACTTGGGAGAGACCAAAGTTGGAAAATCCCTTCTCCAAAGCCTTGGGAGAGGCCAAACTGGGAAAATCCCTTCTCCAGAACTGTGGGAGAGGCCAAACCAGAGGAATTCCTTCTCCAGAGCCTTGGGAGAGGCCAAAGTGGAGGAATCCCTTCTCCAGAGCCATGGGAGAGGCCAAACCAGAGGAATTCCTTCTCCAGAAACTTGGGAGAGACCAAAGTTGGAAAATCCCTTCTCCAGAGCCTCAGGAGAAGCCAAAGTGGAGAAATCCCTTCTCCAAAGCCTTGGGAGAGGCCAGACTGGAGGAATCCGTTCTCCAGAGCCATGGGAGAGCCCAGAGGGGGAAAATCCCTTCTCCAGGGCCTTGGGAGAGGCCAAAGTGGCGGAATCCCTTCTCCGGAAGGGCCAATAAAAATATTTTCCTTCGGAAAAGCCAGACTGGAGGAATCCCTTCTCTAGAACTTTGGGAGAGGCCAAAGTGGGGACATTCCTTCTCCAGAGCTTTGGGAGAGGCCAAACTTTGAGGAATCCCTTCTCCAGAGCCTTGGGAGAAGCCAAAGTGGGAGAATTCCTTCTCCAGAGCCTCAGGAGAAGCCAAAGTGGAGGAATCCCTTCTTCAGAACCTTGGGAGAGGCCAAACTGGGAAAATCCCTTCTCCAGAACCATGGGAGAGGCTGAAGTGGAGGAATCCCTTCTCCAGAACTTCAGGAGAAGCCAAAGTGGGAAAATCCCTTCTCCAGAGCCTTGGGAGAGGCCAGACTGGGAGAATCCCTTCTCCAGCTGGGTGATACTGGTGGTGTCAATCAGCAGAGCTCTTTAAGATAAGAATGGCAGTGGTAGGAAATAAAGGCTGTGGCAGATCTAAGGGAAAATCCAGCTCATGGAATCCAGCAGAGGGGAGATGTGGAGCTGCTGGGAGGAATCCAGAGGCTGGAAATCCCAAACTTGCATGTGAGGATTTGTTTTAGGAATTTCTGTAAAGGGTGGATTTCCCATTAATTGAGCTGGGCAACTGTTTTTTAATCACTGGGTAGGAAAAGCAGTGAATCCATGGGATTTTATCTTCCAGCTCCAGGATTATCCCAGGGATGGAGCAGCTCTGCTGGGAGAGCTGGGATTGCTCACCTGGAGAGGAGAAACTTTGGGGTGACCCCACTGTGGCCTGAAGGAGCTGCAGGAAAGATGGAGAGGGACTCTGAACAAGGGATGGAGGGACAGGAAAGCAGGAATGGCTTCCAGAGGGCAGGGCTGGATGGAATATTGGGAAAAAATTCCTCCCTGTGAGGGTGTGGAGAGGCTGGGATGGAATTCCCAGAGAAGCTGCGGCTGCTCCTGGATCCCTGGAAGTGTCCAAGGCCAGGCTGGTTGGAACTTGAAGCCTCCTGGGAGAGAAGAAGATGTCCCATGGCAGGAATTAGAACTGGATGAGTTTCAAGGTTCCTCCCAACCCAAACCATTCCATGAAATCCCTCTTTTCTGAGTCACTCTTCCCAAGTTCCAGCCCTCGGTGCTGATAGATGCCCTTGCTTACATTTTGCTGTGAAATCTTCCCCACTTTTGCTGGAAACGGGAACAGCTTGGCTTTTCTGAGGAGGAGGGAATTTCTCAGAGCTGCCAGGAGCTCCGCAGAGCACTTGAGCTGTTGCTGCTCACAAGGATCGGGGAAAGGTCACAGAAAAGAACAACATTTTCCTCAGCAAATAAGTAATAAAAAAGGGGAATTCTTGGGGGTGTGTCCAAGGAGCAGCTGAGGGAGCTGGGAAAGGGCTGGAGAATCCCTGAGGGAGCTGGGAAGGGGCTGGAGAATCCCTGAGGGAGCTGGGAAGGGGCTGGAGAATCCCTGAGGGAGCTGGGAAGGGGCTGGAGAATCCCTGAGGGAGCTGGAGAATCCCTGAGGGAGCTGGGAAGGGGCTGGAGAATCCCTGAGGGAGCTGGGAAGGGGCTGGAGAATTTCTGAGGGAGCTGGGAAGGGGCTGGAGAATTCCTGAGGGAGCTGGGAAGGGGCTGGAGAATCCCTGAGGGAGCTGGGAAGGGGCTGGAGAATTCCTGAGGGAGCTGGGAAGGGGCTGGAGAATCCCTGAGGGAGCTGGGAAGGGGCTGGAGAATTCCTGAGGGAGCTGGGAAGGGACTGGAGAATTCCTGAGGGAGCTGGGCAAGGGGCTGGAGAATTCCTGAGGGAGCTGGGCAAGGGGCTGGAGAATCCCTGAGGGAGCTGGGAAGGGGCTGGAGAATTCCTGAGGGAGCTGGGAAGGGGCTGGAGAATTCCTGAGGGAGCTGGGAAGGGGCTGGAGAATCCCTGAGGGAGCTGGGAAGGGGCTGGAGAATCCCTGAGGGAGCTGGGAAGGGGCTGGAGAATCCCTGAGGGAGCTGGGAAGGGGCTGGAGAATCCCTGAGGGAGCTGGGAAGGGGCTGGAGAATTTCTGAGGGAGCTGGGAAGGGCTGGAGAATTCCTGAGGGAACTGGGAAGGGGCTGGAGAATCCCTGAGGGAGCTGGGAAGGGGCTGGAGAATCCCTGAGGGAGCTGGGAAGGGGCTGGAGAATCCCTGAGGGAGCTGGAGAATCCCTGAGGGAGCTGGGAAGGGGCTGGAGAATCCCTGAGGGAGCTGGGAAGGGGCTGGAGAATTCCTGAGGGAGCTGGGAAGGGACTGGAGAATTCCTGAGGAGCTGGAAAGGGGCTGGAGAATCCCTGAGGGAGCTGGGAAGGGGCTGGAGAATCCCTGAGGGAGCTGGGAAGGGGCTGGAGAATTCCTGAGGGAGCTGGGAAGGGGCTGGAGAATCCCTGAGGGAGCTGGGAAGGGGCTGGAGAATTCCTGAGGGAGCTGGGAAGGGGCTGGAGAATTCCTGAGGGAGCTGGGAAGGGGCTGGAGAATTCCTGAGGGAGCTGGGAAGGGGCTGGAGAATTCCTGAGGGAGCTGGGAAGGGGCTGGAGAATCCCTGAGGGAGCTGGGAAGGGGCTGAGCCTGGAGCAAAGGAGGCTCAGAGGGGCCCTGGTGGCTCTGCACAACTCCCTGCCAGGAGGGCACAGCCGGGGGGGGGATTTGGGATCTGCTCCCAGGGACACAGGGACAGGAGGAGAGGGAACGGCCCCACAGGAGGTTCAGGTTGGATATTGGAAACCAAATTTTCCCTGGAAGGGTGGTGTAGGATTGGAATAAGTTGCCCAGGTCTTGGTTCTTTGGGCTGATAATCCCCGAGATGTTTGTTGAAAGTCTTTCTTCCAAGCCCTGGTGCCCAGGAGAGTTGGGATGTGTCAGTTCAGGTTCTCAGGGTTGTTCATTGTTTCTGATCTGGTACATTTTGTTCTCACCCACCTTGGGTGCTGCTGCAGTGCTGCTCATCCCTGACTGACCACCCTGAGGGCAGTCATAACTTTTTATACCAAATATTCCATGATTTGTATTTATAGTAGGATACCAACACCTATCACCCATATTAGACAATGCACTTCTGTGCTAAACCAATCCAAAAGTGCCACCACCACAGCAGAACATGGAGGACAAGAAGAAGAAGGACAGGGGCACACCCAGATTCCTCCATCTTGCCTTCTTGAACCCCCATTAAACCCCAAAATTCTCCATTATCACCCAGCAATAAGCTAATTATTACTTTAATTAAACTCTTGTGGTTTGTAATTCTTCATACAGGGTTGGTAACTGCTCCCATGGGCTAAAATCGAAGGCACTTTGGTATTTTTGACTTTGTGCCAGGGTCTCTGCACCCCTTGCCAGGGTTTTGGACCACCCAGGGCAGCCAGAGAGATGTCCTGGGTTCTGACACTCAGGGAGGTGTTGGAGTGACTCCATCTCCAGCTTTTCCCTCCTTTCTCATTGCCCAGGGAAGCTGTGGCTGCCCCTGGATCCCTGGAATTGTCCCAGGCCAGCTTGGAGCAGCCTGGGATGGTGGGAGGTGTCCCTGCCACAGCAGGGGTGGGATGGGATGAGTTTAAATCTCCCAATCCAAAGCATTCCATGGTTTTATGTGGAGCAGGAGCCCATCTGTTCCTCCTGGGAGAGCCAGACCTGAGATTGTCACTTTTTTTTGGTGGCTGTCACCCTGTCTGAGTCTGTGCCTGTCCCTGTGAAGTTCTCCTGGATTTTAAGGAGAATCCAGTTTGAATCCCAGCTCACGAATGATGCAATTCCCTGTGGGATCAGATCATCTTTCCTTAGAAAAGCTTCTCCAGTAATTCACAATTCCAGTGCCTGGGGTTTATCTCTGAGCATTTTCAGGATCAGCATTTTGTTGGCAGGAAAAATCCCACTCCAGGAATGTGGTGGAAGTGAGGAAGAAGCAGATGTGGGACTGCAGGACGTTCTCAGAATTTCCCTGGGGTTTGGTTTGGTTTTTCACTCTGTGTTTGTGTCCTGCCTCTGGGAAAAGTGGGAAGAGCTGGATTTGGAGGCTGAAAGGAGCTGGATAAACAGCCCAAACCTGCTGTTTATCCAGGGAATGGAAAAATGGGGTTCTGCCCCTTGGCTGTGTTTTGTGAGAAAGGGGATCTTTAGGGCTGGGGGGATCAATCTGCTCCTCACATCCCCCTGGAGCTCCAATCCTGCCCATGGAGAAGCCCAAAAATGTGGGAAAACACACGATGGAATGTGAGTCTCATATCCCAAACCTTCCCCACCTTGCACATGAGGATGTTTTGGGAATTCCTGTAAATAGGAATTTCACACTGGATGAGCTGGGCAGCTGGTTTTTAATTATTTTTTAAGCAGTATTTAGGAAAATCAGGAAAAGCAGTGAATCCATGGGATTTTATCCTCCCTGGCAGCTGCTTCTTGGGAACCCTTTCATTCACACCCTGGCTGGATCCCTCAGGAATTGCTGGAGTGTTTTCCCACCAATTTTGAAACACAAAAATCTTCAGGTGGAAGCTTGGTGCAAAAAGAAAATTCATTTTCCATGTGGGACTTATCCCAGGGAAATGGATCAGACCCAACTGCAGCATTGATTTTTCTTCACAATTTATTAATAAATTCAAAGCTTTGCTGCTGTTCAGCATTCCCTGATCCCACACCCAAGCAATCCTCTGGGATACAGAGATTTCTTGGGAGAATTTGGGAGAATTTGGGAGAATTTTGGAGAATTTGATTCTTTGGGTGCTGGAGAGGAACTTTCCACATGTAATAAAAGTCTGCATCAATGAGAAAATGTTCCTGAGGAAAGAATTCCCAGGAAACCTCTTTGGAATGATTTCCTCGGGTTTATTCTCCCCTCAAATGCTCATCCCAGGTGTCAGGTTTTTCTGGGAAGGCACAGGAAAGGATGAACCAGATTTTAATGTCATGGTAAGGGAAGTGTTGGATTTTCTTCAGGCCTCAGAACTGCAATTCCCACAGAACAAAAGCTGGATTTTATCATTATTATATATAAATTATTATTATTATTATTATTATTATTATTATTATTATTATTAAATATAATTTAAAAATTCTGCTTAAATTAACTTTGCCAAATCAATAAATATTGATGAACTTGTGGTGTGAGAGGGGTCAGATTTTCACAGAAATTCTTTTCCAGCCAGCCTGGTCCATCCCTCCACATCCCCTTTCTTCCATCCAGCCTGGTCCTGCAGTTCAGCAAAATTTGGGAAATATTCTTAAACTCTCATTCCTTTCCATTTTTTTCCAAAAAAAATGTGTGGGTTGAGGTTTAGTGAGAATATGGAGGTGCTGCTGGTTGAAATTGCTGGTCCTAAAGGTCTTTTCCTGGCCTTGATGACCATCAGTATTATTTATATAATAATCTTGATTAATATTTAATTAATTAATATATAAAATATAGTATAGAATAAAAGATATAAAATATATATAATATAGTATATTTATATATTTATATATAAAATATATAAAATATAGTATAGAATAAAAAATATATAATATAGTATATTTATATATTTATATATAAAATATATAAAATATAGTATAGAATAAAAAATATATAATATAGTATATTTATTTATATATTTATATATAAAATATATAAAATATAGTATAGAATAAAATATATAAAATATAATATACAATATAGAAATATATAATTTATAAACATATAATGTATATAAACATGTAATTTATATCTAATTATATATAACCTGTTATATATTTATATACCTAATTATGTATTATATATAATTATATCTAAATAATTAATACATAGTCATACATTTACATTGAATTTTTATCTACAAGCAATATATAATTATAGATAATTTATATATTTATGTACATAATTATGTACTATTTAAATATAATTATAGAAATATATAATTTATATGTGTTTATAAATAAAAAAAATATTTTTTTTTAAATTTCAGGTTGCCCCTCTGAAGAAATTCTATTTAGCAGAAGTTTTTTATCCTGGGCTGCACTTGAATTTCAATAATGAAGAAAAGCAGAAGTGTCATGACCGTGACTGCAGATGAGGTGAGTTCCTACTGAAGGTTTCATTTTCCTTATTTTTCTTTCCTTTTCCTTTTTTTTACATTGTGAAAATGAGCTAAAAGTTGATTTTGTCTTCTTTGATAAATATAAACTGCTTTGGCTTTGATTGCTGATGGGTGATCTTGGAGGATTTTTAGATAAGGAGCAGAAAATAAGAGCAGCACATTAAAAATTAATAACTCAAGCCCTGGGAAAGGTTTGGAGGAGTTTTATCCATTTTTTTCTGCAGTGTAGTGGGCAGGGAGTAGGGAATGTTGCTGGAATTTATGGAATATTTCCTCTGGCTCCCACCTTTTTTATGTGTAAATGTCTCAGTGTTTGAACAGCTCAACACCTGCTGTGATGTTGCATTTTTTATTTCAGTATTACCCTAATAATTTTTTTAATAATTTAAAATATTTTTAAATATAAATAATTTTTATATAGATATAAATATATAGATAGATATAGATAGATATAGATATATATAGATATTATATAGATATAAATATATAGATATAAATATTATATTATAGATTATATAATTATAATATATAGATATAAATATTATTATATAGATATAAATATATAGATATAAATAGATATAAATTATTTTTAAAAATAATTTTAAAAATAATTTTAATAAAATTTTAAAATATTTTAAAATAAGTTTTTAAAAATAATTTAAAATCATTTTAATAATTTCAGTATTACCCTAATAATCCTCCTAATTCCCTAATAATTAAACTCCAGTTCCCATTCCCTGGGGAATTGTCTCTGGAATGATGGCCTGAAGCCTCAATTGGCTGGTTTGTCCTAGGGCTCCCAAAAAATGGGAAATCCCTTGGAATGTGTAGGAAAAGAGTGGAAAATAAAGGTTTGGGCATCCTGGAGCACTTCTCCAATAAATAAATAAATATTGTTTCCAAATTTAATCCCAAATTTTGCACAGCTCCCTGGGCTTAATGACCTCGGAGGTCTTTTCTGACCTTAATGACTCCGTGATTCTCTGATAATGGAACACCAGGTGGGAATTTTCACTCACAAGGGTGGGAATTTTTGAGTGCATTGATGATCATAAAATAAAAAAAGCAGAGCAGTCAGGCTGTGCCAAGGTCTGGAGTTGTGGAGCTCTCACCTCTTGGGATAATTCTGGCTGGAGAATCAAACGTGGTTTATCCTCATGGAGGAAATCCTTTGTTTGTAGGATTGAGTTCTGGAGTTGTGGGATAGTTGTGGCTGGAGAATTGAGTGTGGTTTATCCTCATGGAGGAAATAATTTTCTTGCAGAATTTAGTTCTGGACCTGTGGAGTTCTCATCTCCTGTGGTAATTGTGGCTGGAGGATCAAGTGTGGTTTATCCTCATGGAGGAAACCCTTTGTTTGTAGAATTGAGTTCTGGAGCTGTGGCATAGTTCTGGCTGGAGAATTGAGTGTGGTTTATCCTCATGGTGGAAACAATTAATTTATAGAATTTAGTTCTGGAACTGTGGAGTTCTCATCTCCTGAGTTAGTTGTGGCTGGAGGATCGAGTGTGGTTTATCCTCATGGAGGAAATTCTTTGTTTGTAGCATTGAGTTCTGGAGTTGTGGGATGGTTGTGGCTGGAGAATCGAGTGTGGTTTATCCTTGTGGAGGATATAATTTGTTTTCAGAATTGAGTTCTGCAATTGTGGAGTTCTCATCTGAGATAATTCTGGCTGGTGGATTCTGTTTTATCCTCATGGAGAAAGTAATTTTTTTGTAGAATTTAGTTCTGGACTTGCGGATTTCTCATCTCCTGAGGTAGTTGTGGTTGGAGAATCAAATGTGGTTTATCCTCATGGAGGAAATCCTTTTTTTGTAGCATTTAGTTCTGGAGCTGTGGGATAGTTGTGGCTGGAGAATTGAGTGTGGTTTATCCTCATGGGGGAAACAATTAATTTATAGAATTTAGTTCTGGACCTGTGGAGTTCTCATCTCCTGGGATGATTCTGGCTGGAGGATCAAGTGTGGTTTATCCTCATGGAGGAAATCCTTTGTTTGTAGAATTGAGTTCTGGAGTTGTGGGATAGTTGTGGCTGGAGAATCGAGTGTGGTTTATCCTCATGGAGGAAATAATTTGTTTGTAGAATTGAGTTCTGGACTTGTGGAATTCTCTTCTCCTGGGATAGTTCTGGCTGGAGAATTGTTTTATCCTTGTGGAAGAAATCCTTTTGTAGAATTGAGTTCTGGAGTTGTGGGATAGTTGTGGCTGGAGAATTGAGTGTGGTTTATCCTTGTGGAGGAAATAATTTTTTCGCAGAATTTAGTTCTGGACTTGTGGAGTTCTCATCTCCTGAGGTAGTTGTGGTTGGAGGATCAAGTGTGGTTTATCCTCATGGAGGGAATCCTTTGTTTGTAGGATTGAGTTCTGGAATTGTGGGATGGTTGTGGCTGGAGGATTGAGTGTGGTTTATCCTCCTGGAGGAAATCCTTTGTTTGTAGAATTTTGTTCTGGAATTGTGGGATAGTTGTGACTGGAGGATTGAGTGTGGTTTATCCTCCTGGAGGAAATCCTTTGTTTGTAGAATTTTGTTCTGGAATTGTGGGATAGTTGTGACTGGAGGATCGAGTGTGGTTTATCCTCATGGAGGGAATCCTTTGTTTGTAGAATTTTGTTCTGGAATTGTGAGATAGTCGTGACTGGAGGATTGAGTGTGGTTTATCCTCATGGAGGAAATCCTTTGTTTCTGGACTTCAGGGATTTCATTGTCCTCTCTGTTTGCAGAGCTCCCTGGATTACCTGGAGTGTGGCCTCAGCAAATCCTACAGCACCTCCAGCCACGCCCTGGGCATCGACCTGTGGAGGGGCCGCCGGTGCTGCTCGGGGAACCTGCAGCTGCCACCGCTGGCCCAGCGACAGACAGAGAGTGCCAGGACCCCCGAGAGGGACAGCAGGGACTGCAGGACCCCCGACAGGGACAGCAGGGACTGCAGGACCCCCGACAGGGACAGCAGGGACTGCAGGACCCCCGACAGGGACACGGTGTGCAGACCCACCACCCTGCCCCTGCTGCCACCCCCCAGCATCGCCATCACCACCTACCACGACTGGTGAGTCACCTTTATTCTGCTTTCCATAATTAATTCATTTTCTGGTTGCAAATCAGCTTTTTGCCTTCTTGTTTTATTATAAGCACATAGCTAATTATCTTGTATGTATTAATCTGATTAATCGACCTATATCAGTTGTTGCATCACAGATACAAGCTTATAAACCAAATTATTTTTGTATTTTTTTTAAATTCTACATTCTACTCCTTGTTAGGAACATAAATCCTCTGGTTGAGACCAGAATCAGAAGTTTCAAGGTAGAATTTAAAAAAATAAAAATAATTTTAATAATTTAGTTCAGGGTGGTGCTAAACTCTCCCACAAAGGATTGAGGAAAAGGCTTTGACTCTCTGGATGTTTCCCATCCCTGTGTGAGGAAAAAGGCTTGGAAAAACCCCACTGGGATCTAAAGTTAAGCTTGAGATAAATCCCCAAGAAAAAAATCAGGGAGCTGATTACAAGGGGGTTGTTCTGACCTGAATTCCAAAATTGGAACTGGTGTCAAGTGCCAAAACAAGGGAATTAACCCAGAGGGAGAGGAAAATTTTCCTGTGCTGGAACTGGATTTTATGGCAAAATAAGAATGTGTGTCCTGCTTGTCATAGAAATACTGAGGTGACCTGAAATTCTGTGCTCTCAACTTTGGGTTTAGAGTCAGTTTTAGGCTCTGGTTTATAAATGCTCCACTCTCAGCGATGTTTGCTGGTTCATATTCCCATCATTCTCCCCATTTGGAATCTGGGTTTCTGTTAAACTCAGCACTCTCTGCTTTTGTACAACTGCAGAGGATCCCAGAAGCTCAAGGTGAGTCCCCAAGAAACATCAGGGAGCTGAGTACAAGGGGGTTGCTCCGAGGTGAATTCCAAAGTTGGAACTGGTGTCAAGTGCCAAAACAAGGGAATTAACCCAGAGGGAGAGGAAAATTTTTCTGTGTTGGAACTGGATTTTATGGCAAAATCAGGATGTGTGTCCTGCTTGTCATAGAAATACTGAGGTGACCTGAAATTCTGTGCTCACAGCTTTGGGTTTAGAGTCAGTTTTAGGCTCTGGTTTATAAATGCTCCACTCTCAGCGATGTTTGCTGGTTCATATTCCCATCATTCTCCCCATTTGGAATCTGGGTTTCTGTTAAACTCAGCACTCTCTGCTTTTGTACAACTGCAGAGGATCCCAGAAGCTCGAGGTGAGTCCCAAAGAAACATCAGGGAGCTGAGTACAAGGGGTTTGCTCCAAGGTGAATTCCAAAGTTGGAACTGGTGTCAAGTGCCAAAACAAGGGAATTAACCCAGAGGGAGAGGAAAATTTTCCTGTGCTGGAATTGGATTTTATGGCAAAATCAGGATGTGTGTCCTGCTTGTCGTAGAAATACTGAGGTGACCTGAAATTCTGTGCTCACAGCTTTGGGTTGAGACCAACCATCAGGGAGCTGAGTACAAGGGGGTTGTTCTGAGGTGAATTCCAAAACTGGAACTGGTGTCAAGTGCCAAAACAAGGGAATTAATCCAGAGGGTGAGGAGGATGGCAAAGCCTTGGGTGTTCCTGTGCTGGAACTGGATTTTCTGGCAAAATACAAATGACTGTCCTGCTTTTTGTGGGAATACTGAGGTTGTTTTAATTGCACCTTAAATTCTGTGCTCACACTTGGGTTTAGGATTGATTTTAGATTCCAAACTTTCCTCTCTTGGCTCCGTTTGCTGCTTCGTGTTCCCATCTTTATTCCAAGTTGGAATCTGGGTTTCTGTCAAGCTCAGCACTTTCCATTTGAACAGCTCTAGAGGACATCCCAAATCCATTTGTTAAAGTCCTTTGGAAAGAGTTTTCCTGCTGAAAATAGGATTTTTAAACTGCCCTGAAAGAGCTGAGATAGAGGAATTGCAGGAGCTTTTGTCCAGGTTTTCATTGCTGGGATAAATGCATCCAGATGAGTTCTCTGAGTTTAGATGGATTGGGAATTCGGGCAATAAAAGGCTGGGTTCACCTTTGTGGGCATTGTGTGAACGTTCCCTTTTGTGGGGGCAGGAATTTGTATTCCTGGGAGCCTTTCCATGGGGTGGGTTTGGAAGGATGGATTCACTCCGAGCTCGGGCTGCGCCTCTGTCCATGGTGTGGAGAAATGCAAGGGATTGGATTTTTCATGGATTTATCCCTTGGAACACAAGAGGGCAGCGCTGCTCCTCTTTGCCAGTCCAGCAGAATCCATGGATGTGGATTTTCCTGGGGCGGTGTGAGCCCTGCTCAGGTTGTTGTTTCTGTCCTGCCCCAAAATTCCCGGGTTTCTGTAGGAACTGGGAGTTGCTGGTGTGACTGGGATGCGGCGCTGTCCCAGCTCCTCTTTCTGCACCCTCCTCACCTCCCTGACCGCTTACATCGGCTGATCCTATAAAAAACTGGGCTCAACATTCCCATTTTGTATTGAAATCCTAATGTTCACCTCCCTGACCACTTACATCAGCTGATCCTATAAAAACTGGGCTCAACATTCCCATTTTTTATTGAAATCCTAATGTTCACCTCCCTGACCACTTATATTGGCTGATCCTATAAAAACTGGGCTCAACATTCCCATTTTTTATTGAAATCCTAATGTTCACCTCCCTGACCACTTACATCAGCTGATCCTATAAAAACTGGGCTCAACATTCCCATTTTGTATTGAAATCCTAATGTTCACCTCCCTGACCACTTACATCAGCTGATCCTATAAAAAACTGGGCTCAACATTCCCATTTTTTATTTTAGTCTTAATCCTCTCCTCCCTGACCACTTACATCAGCTGATCCTATAAAAAACTGGGCTGAACATTCCCATTTTTTATTTCAATCCTAATCCTCACCTCCCTATCCACTTATGTCAGCTGATCCTATAAAAACTGTGCTCAACATTCCCATTTTTTATTGAAGTCCTAATCTTCATCTCCCTATCCAGTTCCATTGGCTGATCCTACAAAAACTGGGGTTAAAATTCCCATTTTTTATTTCAGTCCTAATCCTCACCTCCCTATCTGGTTACATCAGCTGATCCTATAAAAACTGGGCTGAACATTCCCATTTTTTATTGAAATCCTAATGTTCACCTCCCTGACCACTTATATTGGCTGATCCTACAAAACCTGGGCTCAACATTCCCATTTTTTATTGAAATTCTCATGTTCACCTCCCTGACCACTTACATCAGCTGATCCTATAAAAACTGGGCTCAACATTCCCATTTTTTATTTCAATCCTAATGTTCACCTCCCTATCCACTTACATCAGCTGATCCTACAAAAACTGGGGTTAAAATTCCCATTTTTTGTTTCAGTCCTAATCCTCACTTCCCTATCCAGTTAAATTGGCTGATCCTACAAAACCTGGGGTTAAAATTCCCATTTTTTATTTCACTCCTAATCCTCACCTCCCTGAACACTTACATCGACTGATCCTATAAAAACTGGGGTTAAAATTCCCATTTTTTATTGAAGTTTTGGGCTTTGAGGGGTTCTGGGCCAGGTTAGCACTGAGCTCTGCCCCATCCCAGGTAGTTCCTCCCTATGGAATTCCTGCCACCCTCTCAGGGAGCACAGCCATGGAATCATGGAAGGTTAAGGTTGGAGAAGATCATGGATTTGGGATAGAAATCCAACAGAGCTGCAAGCTCAGTGCTTATTAGTGATCCAAAAACCAAAATTAATCAAAGATTTGAAGGAAAAAATAGCAGCTAAAACATGGGAGATGTTTCTGGAGACAGCCAAAAAACCAAGGGAGGCTGATCCCAAAGCAGCAGCTCCAAACCAGCTGGGATGGAATTACATTTTTTGTGGGAAAGAAAGGGAATATTCCCACCAAACATCTTCCATGGATCCTGCGAGGCAGGAGGGACGTGGGATCTTCAGGTGACAATCTGAGTGAGGAACCTTCCAAGCTTCTTTTCCACAATTTTTGTCCCTGTTTTCATCCAAGTTGCTCCAAGGTTTCCCCAAAGCTGCTCCGTGTTTTCTATCTCCAGCTTTGTGAAATCCAGGCAGGAGGGAAGAGTGAGGGTGTGAAGAATAAATTTGTAGCTACACTTGGAGCATCCAAAAGAATTCTTTTCCCAATTTTTTTTTGCTCCTTAGCATCTCCTGGCTTAGATTTGGCAGCTCATTCCCACCATTCCTTCATGTTTCCCTCAGGTTTTGGGGGGATATTTGGATATTTGGAAGGGTTTGCAGCAAGTTTTGATGGATGTTGAAACAAAAATGGGATTTATGGTGAATCCCAAAACGTGAGGAAATCAAGGCTTTAAGAATTCCATGAGGAATTGATCTGGTTTAATATTAGATATTGGAATGCACTTTTTTAGGGATTAGAGAGGCTGGTAAATATTTAGGATATGGCAATGAATATTAAAATATCGATTTTCTGCTTTATTATCCCTCATTTATGGCTTTTTTTCTTCTGGAATAATTTTCTTGGGGAGCCTAAAGATAAGGAAAATATGAGGGGATTGATCCTACATCCACCTGGAAACCTCCCTGGAATTGGGATAAATTACTCAGTCTTTACTCCCTGTAGTACCCACGTTGTTCTCCAGATGGTGATGGCGGGCAGCAAATTCAAACCAGCGCAAAAAGTGAAATCAACCCAAAATTCGGGATAATTTTGGGCCCTGGGTTACTCCAAACCTTCCTCGGGAATTCTGGCTTCAGCCAGAGCCTCCCTGGGAAGCTGTTGGGAATTAATTGAGGGATTGATAAAGTGGGAATTAATTAGGGGATTGATCAAATGGGAATGAATGGAGAGATAATGGGGATTAATTGAGGGGTAGATAAGGGAAGTTAGGATGATAAAGGGGATGAGATTTGCATGGGGAATTAAGGATAACAAAGGCTGGGAAACCAAACCCGTGCTCCCTCCCCATCCCATGGATGAAAGGAAATATTTGGGAAGATTTAGCAGGAATTGTAGGATGAATCCCAGAAATTCAGGAGATAATATTCTGGAGAAATGCGTTGGTTCCTTTATAAATTTTCTTATTTTTTTCCAATGCTGTTCCAGACCTTGTGATAATACCCTGAGAAATTGGAGTTTTATTTCTTAGATAATTTCAAATTCCAGGAGATGAGAACTGAGGGAATGTGCTGCAAGCTTGGAATAGGGAAAAATAAAATATGAGCTGGCTTCCCATGTGGTGTGAAAAATAAAAAACCTGAAGGAAAAAAATACTTCAAACCAGAGTTTTCACTTTTATGCTGATAATTAAAATGATTTAAATCATGGAATGGATATCACCTCGTTCAAAATGTGGATAATTTCCATAAATCCCATCAGTTTTTGTGCTAATGAGCAGGATCAATTATTCTGATTGAACATCATGCCTGGATTTCAAAAGCCTGCTCCACATTTCCGGGGGGCATTTCCTTACCTTGGAAAAGGAGGGCAGTGACGTTCCTCAGAACATCCCATAATCCACAGGGAAAAGAGGATTTAATTATTCCTTGCTGTTTTCTGGGAAATGTCTGTGGAAACTTCATCCTGAAAATCCGAATTCTCGGGGTTTTCCCAAAGTTTCCCGACGATATCAGAGATGTCTTGGAGAAATGTTGGGATGGCCATGAAGGATTTTCTGCTCTGGGATTTTGTTTTTTGGTGGAAATAATTCCTGGTCTGTTTGGGGCTTTTTTCTGGGAATGAACTCGGGATTTGGTGGGATCTTGGAGAGCTGAGATCCCTCAAAAAATTGGGAAAAACTGGGAATGCTGTTGGGAGATGGGAGCCCCTGGGTTGTCTCTAGGTGGATAATAAAAATTAAGAGTTTAAATCCATTCGAGATCCCTCAAAAAAAGTGGGAAAAGGTGGGAATGTTGTTGGGAGATGAGAGCCCCATGGTTGTCTGCAGGTGGATCATAAAAATTAGAGTTTAAATCTGTTTGGAATCCCCCAAGTGGGAAGCAGGGACCTTGTTTGGTGTGGGAAGAGGAAATTCCTTGGATTTGTTGGTCTTGTTTCTGCCATTTTAACTCCTCACAGACCTGGGGGAGGAAATGGAGATGGAGAATTTAGGGAAACGACTTCCGTAAAATTTGCTGCTTCCTCATGTTGTGAGGTGTTCCCACAGGGAATATCCGACATTCCTGGCAGGGTTGGGATGGGATTATTCCCAATTGTTCCCACAGGGAATATCCCACATTCCTGGAAGGGTTGGGATGGGTTTATTCCCAAGAATTCCCACAGGGAATATCCCACATTCCTGGCAGGGTTGGGATGGGATTATTCCCAATTGTTCCCACAGGGAATATCCGACATTCCTGGCAGGGTTGGGATGGGATTATTCCCAATTGTTCCCACAGGGAATATCCCACATTCCTGGCAGGGTTGGGATGGGATTATTCCCAATTGTTCCCACAGGGAATATCCCACATTCCTGGCAGGGTTGGGATGGGGTTATTCCCAATATCTTGTAGTGTTCCCACAGGGAATTTCCCACATTCCTGGAAGGGTTGGGATGGGATTATTCCCAAGAATTCCCACAGGGAATATCCTTGGTTGGCATGGGGTTATTCCCAATATTTTGTAGTGTTCCCACAGGGAATATCTCACATTCCTGGAAAGGTTGGGATGGGGTTATTCCCAATATTTTATAGTTCCTACAGATTTCCTACAGGAAATCCTATAGATTTCCTACAGGGAAAATCCCATCTCCTGGCAGGGTTGGGATGGGGTTATTCCCAATATTTTGTAGTGTTCCTACAGGAAATATCTCATATTCCTGGAAGGGTTGGGATGGGGTTATTCCCAATGTTGTGAGGTGTTCCCATAAGGAATGTCCTTGGTTGGGATGGGGTTATTCCCAATATTTTATTGTATTCCCACAGGAATATCCTTGGTGGGATGGGGTTATTCCCAATATTTTATTGTATTCCCACAGGAATATCCTTGGTGGGATGGGGTTATTCCCAATATTTTATTGTATTCCCACAGGAATATCCTTGGTGGGATGGGGTTATTCCAAATATTTTGCAGTAGGGAGATCATCTATCAAAATAAACCCCAAAATCCTTGATATCCAAAAAACCACGGGCAGGCCCAATATCCCAAGGTCAGTGGTGCTGTGTCATCCCAAATGCCAACCTATCCCCACAAAAAATGGGAAAAAAAGGAATTTTGCTCTCTCTGACTTGACTCTGCTGTTATTTCTCAGCTAAAAATACCCCAGAAGTGTTTTGTCTGCCTATATTTAGATTTTGGCTGGCGCCATCAGTTTCTGAAGCTCTTACAGCTTCAAAAAACTTTATTTTTTACGTTTTCTTGGAGGTCTAAATAAAAGAACTATGATTAATGTGAGGTGTAGTTACCCAGAAGAATTTTAAGATGGATTAATCATAGGTCAGGAATTAAAATGATAATTATTTCAAAATCACTTTTTTGTCCACACCTTTTATTTTGTTGTTGCCACCTAATTTTTTCATTCCTTTCCCTTTATTGAATAATTGAATTTTCTTCCAAATACTCCAGCTCCTTTTTTGTGTGAATTGCAAGGTGATCCCAATAATTTCATTTAAAGATGAGCCTGTAAGTTTGGAGCTGCAGTTTTGCCTGCAGATAAAAGTGGTTGAAAACAGAAGCACAACACACAAAAAAAAGGCTTTTAATGATTCAATTTTAATTATACACCTCAATGCTGAGTGCAAAAAAGACAGCTTGGGATGTGTGTGGAAAGGGGGAGAAATGAGTCACTGTTAATCAGCAGAACACAACGGAGCTTCTGAAATATTTTCTTCAAACTTCACCCTCGCTAGGCAGAGAAAATAAATGAAAATGATGGAAACAGAGTTGATGGAAAAGCTGAATCAGACAGGAGGTTGACAGGAGTTTCTGACTAACCATAACTCATCTCCAAGGGAAGAGCAAAGCTGGTTTGTTTGCACCTGCAGGCCCTGCTGGGGATCAGCACCTTCACCCATGGGTGTCCAGGGCTGGGGTTTGGGGGAGCTGAGCTTGGAGGGCCTTCCCAACCCCAAATCCTCCAGGAGTCCAGGATTAGATTGCTTTGGTTCAGGATTTGGTTGTTCAATTTTTGCTTCAGGATTTGGTTCCTTTGTTCAGGATTAGATTGCTTTGGTTCAGGATTTGGTTGTTCAATTTTTGCTTCAGGATTTGGTTCCTTTTGTTCAGGATTAGATTGCTTTTGTTCAGGTTTTGGTTCCTTTTGTTCAGGATTTGGTTCCTTTTGTTCAGGGTTTGGTTGGTTTAGTTCAATTTTTGCTTCAGGATTTGTTTCCTTTTGTTCAGGATTAGATTGCTTTGGTTCAGGATTTGGTTCCTTTTGTTCAGGATTAGATTGCTTTGGTTCAGGATTTGGTTCCTTTTGTTCAGGATTAGATTGCTTTGGTTCAGTTTTTGGTTCCTTTTGTTCAGGATTAGATTGCTTTTGTTCAGGATTTGGTTCCTTTTGTTCAGGATTAGATTGCTTTGGTTCAGGATTTGTTTCCTTTTGTTCAGGATTAGATTGCTTTGGTTCAGGATTTGGTTCCTTTTGTTCAGGATTAGATTGCTTTGGTTCAGGTTTTGGTTCCTTTTGTTCAGGATTAGATTGCTTTGGTTCAGGTTTTGGTTCCTTTTGTTCAGGATTAGATTGCTTTGGTTCAGGTTTTGGTTCCTTTTGTTCAGGATTAGATTGCTTTGGTTCAGTTTTTGGTTCATTTTGTTCAGGATTAGATTGCTTTGGTTCAGGATTTGGTTCCTTTTGTTCAGGATTTGGTTCCTTTTGTTAAGGTTTTGGTTCGTCTTGTTCAGGGTTTGGTTGCTTTGGTTCAGTTTTTGGTTCCTTTTGTCCAGGATTAGATTGCTTTGGTTCAGGATTTGGTTCCTTTTGTTCAGGATTTGGTTGTTCAATTTTTGCTTCAGGATTTGGTTCCTTTTGTTCAGGATTAGATTGCTTTGGTTCAGGATTTGGTTCCTTTTGTTCAGGATTAGGTTGCTTTGGTTCAGGATTTGGTTCCTTTTGTTCAGGATTAGATTGCTTTGGTTCAGTTTTTGGTTCCTTTTGTTCAGGATTAGATTGCTTTGGTTCAGTTTTTGGTTCCTTTTGTTCAGGTTTTGGTTCGTTTTGTTCAGGGTTTGGTTGCTTTGGTTCAGTTTTTGGTTCCTTTTGTTCAGGGCTTGGTTGGTTTAGTTCAATTTTTGCTTCAGGATTTGGTTCCTTTTGTTCAGGATTAGATTGCTTTGGTTCAGGATTTGGTTCCTTTTGTTCAGGATTAGATTGCTTTGGTTCAGGATTTGGTTCCTTTTGTTCTGGGTTTGGTTGGTTTAGTTCAATTTTTGCTTCAGGATTTGGTTCCTTTGTTCAGGATTAGATTGCTTTGGTTCAGGATTTGGTTGTTCAATTTTTGCTTCAGGATTTGGTTCCTTTTGTTCAGGATTAGATTGCTTTGGTTCAGGATTTGGTTCCTTTTGTTCAGGATTAGATTGCTTTGGTTCAGGATTTGGTTCCTTTTGTTCAGTTTTTGGTTCCTTTTGTTCAGGTTTTGGTTCCTTTTGTTCAGCTTTTGGTTCCTTTTGTTCAGATTTTGGTTCCTTTTGTTCAGGATTAGGTTGCTTTGGTTCAGGATTTGGTTCCTTTTGTTCAGGGCTTGGTTGATTTAGTTCAATTTTTGCGTCAGGATTTGGTTCCTTTTGTTCAGGATTAGATTGCTTTGGTTCAGGATTTGGTTATTCAATTTTTGCTTCAGTTTTTGGTTCCTTTTGTTCAGGATTAGATTGCTTTGGTTCAGGATTTGGTTCCTTTTGTTCAGGGTTTGGTTCGTTTTGTTCAGATTTTGGTTCCTTTTGTTCAGGTTTTGGTTCGTTTTGTTCAGCTTTTGGTTCCTTTTGTTCAGGTTTTGGTTCCTTTTGTCCAGGATTAGATTGCTTTGGTTCAGGATTTGGTTCCTTTTGTTCTGGGTTTGGTTGGTTTAGTTCAATTTTTGCTTCAGGATTTGGTTCCTTTTGTTCAGGATTAGATTGCTTTGGTTCAGGATTTTGTTCCTTTTGTTCAGGATTAGATTGCTTTTGTTCAGGATTTGGTTCCTTTAGTTCAGGATTTGGTTCGTTTTGTTCAGGATTTGGTTCCTTTTGTTCAGGATTAGATTGCTTTGGTTCAGGATTTGGTTCCTTTTGTTCTGGGTTTGGTTGGTTTAGTTCAATTTTTGCTTCAGGATTTGGTTCCTTTTGTTCAGGATTAGATTGCTTTGGTTCAGGATTTGGTTCCTTTTGTTCTGGGTTTGGTTGGTTTAGTTCAATTTTTGCTTCAGGATTTGGTTCCTTTTGTTCAGGATTAGATTGCTTTGGTTCAGGATTTGGTTGTTCAATTTTTGCTTCAGTTTTTGGTTCATTTTGTTCAGGATTAGATTGCTTTGGTTCAGGATTTGGTTCATTTTGTTCAGGGTTTGGTTGGTTTAGTTCAATTTTTGGTTCCTTTTGTTCAGTTTTTGGTTCATTTTCTTCAGGACTTGGTTCATCCTGTTCAGGATTTGGTTGGCTTTGTTCAGGATTTGATTGTTTTTGTCCAGGTTTTGGTTGCTTTTGTTGAAGATTTGATTGGGTTTGTTCAGTTTTTGGTTCCTTTTGTTCAGTTTTTGGTTCCTTTTGTTCAGTTTTCAATTGTTTTTGTTCAGTTTTTGGTTGCTTTTGTTTAGGATTTGGTTGCTTTTGCTCAGGATTTGGTTGTTCAGTTTTTGGTTCCTTTTGTTCAGTTTTTGCTTCGTTTTGTTCACTTTTTGTTCCTTTTGTTCAGGATTTGGTTGGTTTTTTTCAGTTTTTTGATGGTTTTGTTCAGTTTCTGGTCCTTTTGTTCAGTTTTTGGTTGATTTTGTTCAGTTTTTGGTTGGTTTAGTTCAGTTGTTCATTATTTTTGTTCAGAATTTGATATGTTTCATTTAAGTTTTGGTTGGTTTAATTCAGTTTTTCTTTAGTTCAGTTTTTGGTCATTTTAGTTCAGTTTTTTGTTGGTTTTGTTCAGGATTTGCTTGGTTTTGTCCAGTTTTTGGTCAGTTTTGTTCAGTTTTTGGTTATATTAGTTCAGGATTTAGTTGCTTTTGACTTTTGGGTTGGTTTAGTTCAGTTTTTGGTTATTTTGTTCAGGTTTTGGTTGGTTTAGTTCATTTTTTGGTTTGTAACACCTGGGTATTACCACATGGTCAGTGGTGGACATGGAGGTGGTGCTGGCTGAGGGTTGGACTTGCTGATCCCAAAGTTCTTCTCCAACCTTAATAATTCCGTGATCCCATGATTTGGTGATTTCCCAAGCAAAACTCACCAGATAAATCCCATTTTCAAACACTCGTGGCCAGGTTGCTCCCTCAGGGTCCATCTCCACCTGGCCCTGGGGGGCTCCGATGCCTTCAGACCTTTTTATCCTTTAAAAAAATCATGGAATGTTTGATTTACTCAGCCAGGCCACAGCCTGACCCTGTTTTTATTGGCAGTGGCACCGAGCTGCTCTCGAGGATTTTTGGCTGTGGATTTATTCCTTTAATTAACCATGGACAAAGCTTTCTGGGAATTCTGACTACGGAGCAAATCCTGCTCCTTCCCAGCTCCAAAATGTGAGGCACTGGCAGAGCTGGAGTTGTTGAACAGGGAATGTTGTGAGTTTTTCCCTGGAATTCTTTAGGGGAAAATATCTGTAAAAAAATCCACCTTATAAACCTGATTCTGTTTAATCCGAGGGGAGATGATCTGAGGCACAAAGAAATCAAAATAACTGGAATGAAACTGGAATTATGTTCTGTAAACCAATTAAAAGTCTGGAAAAGCAGGAGGAAAATACAAAATTTTGGATTAATGGTGGAATTTTCTGTTCCTCAGCCATTGTGGGAACAATATCAGAGAAATTTGTCAGCTTGTGAAGATGATTTCAATCCTTTTGTGGCAAGGAGGAGGAGGGTGCTCCAGGATTCCTTTTTGTCCCTTTTTTGGGCATTTTCTGTGGGAATCCATGGAAAAGTGGGTGCCTGGATTAGATCCATGGGAATGTTTGGGAGTACCAAGAAGTGACAGAGCAATATTTGGAGGGGTTTTTTTTGGTTTTTTGGTTTTTGGGGGTTTTTTTTGTTGTGGGTTTTGGTGGGGTTTTTAGGTATTTGTTGTTATATTAAAAAATCATGGAATTCTTTAGGTTGGAAAAGCTTCTGAGGTCATCAAGTCCATCCAAGTGTCACATCCACACAGCTTTTAAATCCCTCCAGGAATGGAGATTCCACCTCTGCCCTGGGCTGGAAAACCCTTTCCATGAAGGAATTTCACCTGCTCCATCTCGCTATCAACACAAAGCCTTTTCTCATCAGGATATTCAAAATTTTCCAGTTTTTCCATCAGCTTCTCCTTTCTCTGGAGTCACCCTGGAGGTCTCTGCCTGTGGGGAATAAATTGAAATTTTTTGATAATATATTACAAATATCTTCTCAAATTCATTTGTAATCTATAGCTGTGAAATGAGGAAATAATCACAATTAATACAGATTGCTCTGCCATATGGGATTACTCACTCTGGATATATAGAAGGCATTTCAATGTTCTCTGGGAATAAATCAGGCACAATCCCAAGTTGCTAAGCAAATTCCCTTCTTACATCACGCCCTGGTGGCTTATATAATTTGATAATAAAAGTCTCAATGATATAAATTTATAATGAATTTATAAATACCAATTTACTCCCAGTTACTAGGAGGGAACAGCAGAAATACCTGTAAGAAAAAAGGGTGTCACAGCGTGGTACGAAATCGTATTTTTTGGCAGAGCCATCGTGTTTTGTGGGGGATTTAATATGGAAAAACTGTTCCAAACCCAGTTTAGGACAAATGGGAAGGGAAAGGCACCAGGTTTGCTGTTAGTGCCAAACAATTCCTGTGTGTTCTGAGTGCAGAGAATCCTCCTGTGCCAGGGAACTGCTGGGAAAGCTCAGCTCAAACAGGGGCAGGGCTGGGCTGGTGTCAGGGATTCATTCCAGGGGAGCATCCAAACTCCCAGGGAATGTTCCCAAAAGATGGAATTGGGGTTTTGGGGACTGATCGGGAAATTGTGCTGGGCTACCTTGGCCTTGTTGAGATTCTGGGTGGTTTAATACAGAAAAACTTTTGGTTCAGTTCAGGTTTTCGTTGGTTTTGTTAGTTTGGAGTTGGTTTAGTTCAGTTTGGGATTGGTTTAGTTCAGTTTTTGATTAGTTTAGTTCAGTTTTTGGTTGGTTTTGTTCAGTTTGTGGTTGGTTTGGTTCAGTTTTTGGTTGGTTTTTGGTTGGTTTTGTTCATTTCTTGGTTGGTTTAGTTCAGTTTTTGATTAGTTCAATTTTTGGTTGGTTTTGTTCAGGTTGTGGTTGGTTTGGTTCAGTTTTTGGTTGGTTCAGTTTTTGGATGGTTTTGCTCAGTTTTTGGTTGGTTTTGTTCAGTTTTTGGTTGATTCAGTTCAGTTCTTGGTTGGTTTTGTTCAGTTTTTGGTTGGTTTAGTTCAGTTCTTGGTTGGTTCAGTTCAGTTCTTGGTTGGTTTTGTTCAGTTTTTGATTGGTTTAGTTCAGTTCTTGGTTGGTTCCATTCAGGTTTTAGTTGGTTTTGTTCAGTTTTTTGTTGGTTTTGCTCAGTTTTTGGTTGGTTTTGTTCAGGTTTGGGTTGGTTCAGTTCAGTTTTTGGTTGGTTCAATTCAGTTTTTGGTTGGTTTTGTTCAGGTTTGAGTTGGTTTTGTTCAGTTTTTGGTTGGTTTAGTTCAGCTTTTGGTTGGTTTTGTTCAGGTTTTGGTTGGTTTTGTACAGTCTTTGGTTGGTTTTGTTCATTTCTTGGTTGGTTCAGTTCAGCTTTTGGTTGGTTCAGTTCAGTTCTTGGTTGGTTTTGTTCAGTTTTTGGTTGGTTTAGTTCAGTTTTTGGTTGGTTTTGTTCAGTTTTTGGTTGGTTTTGTTCAGGTTTGAGTTGGTTTTGTTCAGTTCTTGGTTGGTTCAGTTCAGTTTTTGGTTGGTTTTGTTCAGGTTGGGGTTGGTTCAGTTCAGTTCTTGGTTGGTTCAGTTCAGTTTTTGGTTGGTTTTGTTCAGTTTTTGGTTGGCTTTGTTCAGTTTTTGGTTGGTTTTGCTCAGTTTTTGGTTGGTTTAGTTCAGTTTTTGGTTGGTTTTGTTCAGGTTTTGGTTGGTTTTGTACAGTCTTTGGTTGGTTTTGTTCATTTCTTGGTTGGTTTAGTTCAGGTTTGGGTTGGTTTAATTAAGTTTTTGGTTGGCTCAGTTCAGTTTTTGGTTGGTTTTGCACAGTTTTTGGTTGGTTTTGCACAGTTTTTGGTTGGTTTTGCTCAGTTTTTGGTTGGTTTTGCTCAGTTTTTGGTTGGTTTCCCAACCAAAAATTCCCTTCCCATAAATTCCCGTGGCCCTTAAATCTGTGGCAGTGAAGATCCAGCCTGGATAATTTTAAACTATTAAATACAAACCAACCTTATCTCCCAACAGCAATCTAAATAACAGTGGCTTGTTATTAATTTTTTTTGCCTCTCAAACGTGGGGAATTTGTCATGCAAACCTGTAATTAGGGATGGATTCCTGTTTCTCATGCAGCAGGAAACGTTCAGGGAAGGAGAAGGAAAATCCTTAAACATGTAATTTCCAGTTTTCTGTTGTGGAGCCATCACAAGCTCAGCCTGGGAGGCAGCAGATGCAAAGGCAGGTGTGGTTTTGAGTTTGGTTCTTTTTTCCTTAAAAATTGACCAGCTGAACACCATGAAACCTTCTGCTTTTGGGCTGGAAAGATTTTCTGTTAAAAGGAGATGATGAAGGGAGGGTTGAAGATTTTTTAATTATTATTTTTTATTATTTATTTTGTTTTATTATTATTATTTTTTATTATTTTTATATTATTTTTTTAATCCAGACTGGCTTAAGTTGGAAAGGATTTTAATGATTTTCTCATCTCATGCCATGAGAAGGAACACATTCCCCAATCCCAGGCTGCTCCAAACCCCATCCAACCTGGCCTGGGACATTTCCAGGGATCCAGGGACTCCCCATTACCTCTGGGAAACATCATCAGCATCTCCTCTCAGCATAATTTGGGATGATGCTCCCAAATATTTCTTTGCTGTTCCCTTTTAACCCCGGAGTTTTGCTGTGTGTTCAGGGAGGGGGCTGTGCTTTCCTGGCTGATCCAGTGCAGCTCCAATTCCAATGGTGAATTCCTGTTTTTCAGGTGAAATCATCATTTTTTAACCCCTCAGAGCTGGGTTGGATGGTTAAAATACCAATGGGGTGTTTAAGTCGAGGTTAGCAGCAGATTTGTTGCTACTCTGAGGGACTTAAAGTAAAATTAGGACCAGGATGGGGTGGAATTAACTAAGCCAGGTCTGTCCCTGATGGAATTAGTGGCAGTCACCAATGGGATGGACACAGGGCATCTCTTGGATGTGATGGAAGGGAAATAAGAGAAAAATTAATTCTGTTTTGTGTCATTTCCTCTCATGTCAGTCCCTTCCCTGCTCCTCTCCTTTCTTTTCCCTTTTTCTCCACTCCTGTTGTGTCTCCAGAGCTGTTCCATCCCTGCAAAAGTTCCAGTTCTGTGCCACAAACACATCCTTCCCCATTGGATTTCCTGGGAATCTTTTCCAGCTTTCCCAGCTCTCCTTTCCACATCCCTTCCACCTTCTCCTCTCCTTCCTCACCGCCCTCTCCCACCCCAAGCCTTGCCTGTCACCCTTATCCCAACATTTTAATCCAGTTCCACATTCCCTGGCATCTCTTTTCCTGGCTGCTTCCCTCCTCTCCTTTCCAGTTCCTTGATGTTTTCCTTGCCTGGCTGCAGACATTTCCCTCTTTGATTCCTTCCTTTTCTCTGCCTGTCTCCCCTTTCTGGGCTGGCTGTGATTTATTCCAGGCTCTGGCTCACGCTGGCAGCTGCAGCTGCTGCCTCAGGGGCTGAGCTGAGGATCACATCCCTGTCAGCCCGGTGACATTTCCACCATGGATTTATTTATTCATTCTGTGCTCTGCTGCTGCCTCTGGAGCCCAGTGATTTTCCAGTACAAATGACAATTCCTGTATTCTCCTCTCTCTCATTTTTTTCTCTCCATTGGGTTGGTTTAGTCCAAGGAAAAGTTGTTTTATGGGGTTTTTTCCTGCCTTAGCTTGGTTTGTTTTTCCTCCAAATCTCGTTTTCCCACCCTTTCCCAAAGGCAGACATTCCTCTTTTCCTTTTATTTCCCACTGGGAATGTGGCTGATTTCTCTGCCTCCTCTTCAGGCTCCTGTTCATCTCTCCCAGAGCTAATGGAGCCGCTTGGCTCCTGGAATTTCTCCCCTGGAAATCCATCATGGAGCCCAACCCATTTGTGAGAAATCCACCTTAAGTGGGGACAGTGCTGTGAAATTCCATCATGTCCTGGCCCAATAATGGTTTTTGTTTTTTTTTTCCCCATAAACTGTGGTCTAATTTTAGTCTAAAAGGGTTTGAATCCTTCCCTTGTGCATCCTCAGCTTTAATGAATGTTCTGGAATTGTCCAGAACATTTATTTGTTTATAATAAATTATTTATTTTATTTATAATGTCAGCTCTCCTGATATTTCCAATCCTGGGCCTGATTTGAGCCAAGGAAACCCTGCTGTGTGTGAGGGACCTTCCAAGTAATTCCAGGACTAATGAAGGAACAGATATTCCATGGATTAAATCACAAATTACTGAACATCAATTAAAACACACAGAGAGAATCTCTGCTTTATATTTTACAAAAAAAAATAATCTTAATTTTCAGATCACTTGGAAGTTTAATAGAGATTTTATTTTTGCTGTGAAAGAGGGAATTTTTTCAGCCAGGATTTCTGGAAAAGGAGACTTTGTACTTGATTAAAAATAAGTTTTTCCCCTGGGTTTCCTTGCTTGGAAAAAGAAGCCCAAGTAGCACCAGCAAAGCACAATCCCTTGAAATAATTTCTCTAATTAATTTACTGTGGGGTTGGTGGAATCTTTTTGGGATGCCCTTGGGATGGACGGAGCAGTGAGTGCAGGAAGAGAGGGGAATTCCTGACCAGTTTTATCTAAACATGCTCTGAGGAAGAATTTTCCAATCACTCTGCCCCTGGCTGAAAGTGCAGTGAAAAGTCAACTCTAAAAGCTTTTCCTGTGCTACTGGAGTGTGTAGGACACTGACAATTCCCTTTTCCCTGGTGTTTCACTCCATCCTGGCTGCCAGGCCTTGGGAACAGGTAAATAATGGTGCTGCTAAAGAAAAAAAAAGAGATGTGTTCTTGTTGCTTAGCAATTGCTCTCAGCACACTCCAGATCAGCTTTTGATGAGGAGGTGCAGGCATGGAAATGTTGTTTCCCACCCTGTCAGTTATTTTAATCAAATATATTAAAACTTCCAGCACTTCCAGAGTCTTCAGTGAGTTGGGGAGTGGGGATGGAATCTCACCCAAATGCACTTAAACTTCCCAAAGTTTCCTTCATTGTCCTTTTTCTTCTGAGTGGTCTCATTTTCCTGCCAGGTGCTTTCCTTCCATCATCTTTTCTGCCTCCTCAACAATTCCTTCATCTTTCTGATCCCTTTTCCGATGGAATTGTGATCCTGGGCTGCAGACAATAATCCGTGGTGCTGGACAGATCAGTGCAGTCCTGGGGTGTTCCTGGGGCGTTCAGGGATTTACCTGGGAATCATTTTTTGTTTGTAAACCTGGCCCTGCACTCCCAGGGTCAGTCCAGGCTTGGGAAGAGCAGATGGAAAAGAGCCCTGGGAGGATTGGGGGTGATGAGGGCTGAGGCTGGGGTCCAACAGCAGGAATTCAGACCTGGAGCTGCTGGAGAGAGCCCAGAGGAGGCCTCGGAGCTGCTGCAGGGCTGGAGCCCCTCTGGAGCCAGGCTGGGAGAGCTGGGGGTGCTCACCTGGAGAGGAGAAGGGAAAACTCCAGGGAGAGCTGAGAGCCCCTGGCAGGGCCTGAAGGGGCTCCAGGAGAGCTGGAGAGGGACTGGGGACAAGGGATGGAGGGACAGGACACAGGGAATGGCTTCAAACTGAACAAGTGGAGATTTGGGTGGGATATTGGGAAGGAATTCCTGGCTGGGAGGGTGGAGAAGCCCTGGAATGGAATTCCCAGATTTGCTGTGGCTGCCCCTGGATCCCTGGCAGTGCCCAAGGCCAGGCTGGAGCACCCTGGGACAGTGGAGGTGTCCCTGCCATGGCAGGGGTGGCACTGGGTGGGATTTAAGTTCCCTTCCCACCCAAACCATTCCACAGAACCCTCCCGAAGCTCTGACGCCCTGGGTGCTCTCCATTCCCTGCAAACACCAGGAATTCCTGCCAGGATTTTCAGATCCCAGCTTTCCTGCCAGTGAGCTCCAGTGTCTGGCTCTCACCTCCTCCTGGCTCATCCTGGAGTGAGGCAGCGTGTCTGGCCAGAACTCCCAGCTGTAAATCCCTGGAGATTTCAGAGATTTTGGCTGCAGGGCCCTGTGTGTGGAACACCAGAATCGTGAGGGATGGGAGCTGGGACCTTTCCCAGGGAATTTTATCAGGGAAGTGTGGATCCATTGCCCCCAGGAGCTGGAACGTGTTGGAAAATCTCAGGATCAGCCTTCCAAGTGCTCCTAAAACCTCAGCCTGGAGAGGCTCCTGTGTTGTAGGACATAAAAGAAAGGTGTGAGACTCTAAATATTTCAGAAGGCAAAGAGCACAGAAAAACCTTTATTGTTTAATTCTTATAAATTTTTATAAACTGTTCTGATACAGACTGAACATGATTGGTGAATGACACTTCTCTAATCCCATTGGTTTAACTGGAGAAACAGCAAAACACCACCTGGGGAAAATTGTTTGGAGAAAGGAGAATTGTTTGTGAAGATTGTTTTGAGAAGGAATTGTTGTTTGCTAAGATTGTTTTGAGAAGGAATTGTTGTTTGTGAAGATTGTTTTGAGAAGGAATTGTTGTTTGCCCAGGTTGTTTTGAGAAGGAATTGTTGTTTGCCCAGGTTGTTTTGAGAAGGAATTGTTGTTTGCCCAGGTTGTTTTGAGAAGGAATTGTTGTTTGCCAAGGCTGTTTTGAGAAGGAATTGTTGTTTGTGAAGATTGTTTTGAGAAGGAATTGTTGTTTGCTAAGATTGTTTTGAGAAGGAATTGTTGTTTGTGAAGATTGTTTTGAGAAGGAATTGTTGTTTGTGAAGATTGTTTTGAGAAGGAATTGTTGTTTGCTAAGATTGTTTTGAGAAGGAATTGTTGTTTGTGAAGATTGTTTTGAGAAGGAATTGTTGTTTGCCGAGGTTGTTTTGAGAAGGAATTGTTGTTTGTGAAGATTGTTTTGAGAAGGAATTGTTGTTTGTGAAGATTGTTTTGAGAAGGAATTGTTGTTTGTGAAGATTGTTTTGAGAAGGAATTGTTGTTTGCTAAGATTGTTTTGAGAAGGAATTGTTGTTTGCTGAGGTTGTTTTGAGAAGGAATTGTTGTTTGTGAAGATTGTTTTGAGAAGGAATTGTTGTTTGTGAAGATTGTTTTGAGAAGGAATTGTTGTTTGCCAAGGTTGTTTTGAGAAGGAATTGTTGTTTGTGAAGATTGTTTTGAGAAGGAATTGTTGTTTGTGAAGATTGTTTTGAGAAGGAATTGTTGTTTGCTGAGATTGTTTTGAGAAGGAATTGTTGTTTGCTAAGATTGTTTTGAGAAGGAATTGTTTGTGAAGATTGTTTTGAGAAGGAATTGTTGTTTGCCGAGGTTGTTTTGAGAAATTTCTCTTTCTTGAGAGTTTTTCCCTTGGGAAACCTCTCAGACCCAGAATCTCAGGCCCACAGTGCTGCATTCAGCTCCCTGCATGGGTGGGTGGCACTTTGCATTCCCTCTCTCACTCCTTTCCCAAGGGAATTCAGCTTTTCTTCCTCCCCCAGACCCCTCTCCCTCCTCATCATCTCTGGGATTTCTCTGCCCGTCTCACACAGGACTCTGGGGCTGCCAGGTCATCAGTGATTCATGGATGGCCAAATGGTGGGAAAGGCTTCCTTAATGGGCACAGTGGAACACGGTTTTATTGCTTTTAAAGTGTGATTTCCCCCTGTTCTCCCTGCGCTTTGAAAAGCTTTAGGAAAAGGCATGGAAATTTCTCCAATGCCAGATGTGTCCTCCCCACAAACCCCCTCCAATATCCCATTGGAGTTAGAAAGTTCATTTTTCTTCCTGTTCGAAATTTCATTTTTTATTTCTATTGGAAATTTCATTTTTTATTTCTATTGGGAACTCAAATTTTTATTTCTGTTTGGAATTCCATTTTTTATTTCTATTGGGAACTTAATTTTTTATTTCTAGTGGGAACTCAATTTTTTATTTCTATTTGGAATTCCATTTTTAATTTCTGTTTGGAACTCCATTTCTTTTAGGAATTCCATTTTTAATTTCTATTTGGAATTCCATTTTTTATTTCTATTGGGAAACCCATTTTTTATTTCTGTTGGGAATTCCATTTTTTGTTTCTGTTTGGAATTCCATTTTTTATTTCTGTTGGGAATTCCATTTTTTGTTTCTGTTTGGAATCCCATTTTTTATTTCTGTTGGGAATTCCATTTTTTGTTTCTGTTTGGAATCCCATTTTTTATTTCTGTTAGGAATTCCATTTTTTATTACTATTGGGAATTCCATTTTTTATTTCTAGTGGGAATTCAATTTTTTATTTCTGTTTGGAATTCCATTTTTTATTACTATTGGGAATTCCAATTTTTATTTCTAGTGGGAATTCAATTCTTTATTTCTGTTTGGAATTCCATTTTTTATTACTATTGGGAATTCAATTTTTCGTTTCTGTTGGGAATTCAATTTTTCGTTTCTGTTGGGAATTCCATTTTTTATTTCTGTTTGGAATTCCAGATTTTGTTTCTGTTTGGAATCCCAGATTTTATTTCTGTTGGGAATTCCAGCTCCAAGCTTTGTGTGGATTTGATTCCCCCTTCACCTCCCAGGCTCCCATTTGTCTTTCCCGCCTGTCAGTGCAGTAACAGAACATCAAAATTCCTAAACCATCCAATATTCCCATTCTGCTGCTGCCTGAACCTCTCAGGCTTCAATCCCACTGCCCTTAAGCGAGGCTTGGGCAGATATTTTGGTTTATTTTGGTTTTTAACAACTGGAGTAGGGCACAGGGCAGGTTGGATGGGATGTCTGGGAACTCCTCTGAAGGGAAAGAAATTCTCTAGGATCAGGCTTTGCTGGAAGCTGAGGGAGACACGCTGGTTTGGATATTTGCTGGAAAACCCCTGGAATGGGCAGGGATTTGCTGTGTGATTGATGCCTGCACTGTGCAACCAGAGCACTTTCCTCACTCCTCCTCCTTTAAAAACATTTATTGTATTTTTGGCCACCTAATTCTGACCAGTTTAAAAAATGCTTTTCCCTCAGGGATTTATTTTGCTCTCACACTCAGCTCCTTGTCTTTAACTTCCTGACCCAAGCGTTGCTTTTTATCCTTGGAAAAGTAAAGTGTTTCTATCCAGAGATAAAATTCCTGTTTGAAATACATAGACTCTAAAAAATATTGGAATTAACTTCTGCCATGCTTTGATTTGGCAGAGATTTTTTTGGCTCTGCATCCTGGGACTTTTCCATGGAGCGGGAATTCCTGCAGAACGGAATTCTTTGCCTTTATTTTTTGTTCCTTTCCAGCGTTTATCTCCACTCTTAGCGCTCTACCGTCCCTACCAGAGCAATATCGGGGTGTCGGACAGATCCTTAAAATTCCCTGGGAATGCCAGGAGGGCAGGGCTTGTCAGCACAACCCCGATCCAATGAGCGCGGCCAGGGAGGAGCCCCGGGCCGGAGGAATTCTCAATGAACCGAGCGGAGCCGAGCGGGCTGCGGGACTCCCGGAGCTCCATCCCCGCCGCTTTCCCCGCTCGGGGACGGAGCGGAGAGCCATGAATTTTTCATGAGCGGCCACCACAACAGCGAAGAGAATCTTTGCTAGGAAATAAACCCCGAGCGGGCAGAGCTGGGGCTTTGCGGCAGCGCTGCCGGCTCCTCCCGCTCCGGTGAATCCCAGCGCCGGGGCTCGGGGGATGCTCGCCCGTGGGCGGCCCTGAGCGCTCGCAGCGATGACGGCCAAGGAGCCCGGCCGGGAAATCGCCACTCCCGAGGCCGAGGTTTACATCAGGACTTTCAAAGAGCAAATGCACCTGGAGCTGGAGCTGCCCAAGCTGCCCGGGAACAGACCCACATCGCCAAAGATTTCTCCTCGCAGCTCGCCCAGGAACTCTCCGTGCTTTTTCAGAAAGTTGCTGGTGAATAAAAGCATCCGCCAGCGCCGGCGCTTCACGGTGGCACACACATGGTAAGCCGTGCCGCGTTGGAACTGCGTTTAAACCGCGTTTAAACCGCGTTTAAACCGGGTTTAAAAGCGGTGGAGCTGTGGTTTGAGCGCGGGTCGTTCCTGCCTTCTCCCGGCAGTGAAGGGAGCACAAAAGCGGCCGGGGGATGCTCCATGCGGGGCCTCCATCGCTGCCGTTCAGCCGCTGTTCTCCGGCAGAAATCCAGCCCTTTATTCCCGGGAACAAAGGCGGCAGCCGCAACTTTCCCAGGCGCGGTGTGTCTGTGTGGGAGAGCCCGGGAATTCATTGCAGAGCCCAGGAATTCTTTGTAGAGCCCAGGGATTCATTTCATGATCTGTGAATTTATTGCGTAGCCCATTAGCTCATTTCAGAAGCGATGGAATAATTGCAGAACTCATGAATTCATGGCAGAGCCCAGAAATTCATCTCAGAGCCCATGAATTCATCTCAGAGCCCAGAAATTCATCTCAGAGCCCAGAAATTCATCCCAGAGCCCAGGAATTCATCTCAGAGCCCAGGAATTCATCTCAGAACCCAGGAATTCATCTCAGAGCCCAGAAATTCATCTCAGAGCCCAGAAATTCATCTCAGAGCCCAGAAATTCATCTCAGAGCCCAGAAATTCATCCCAGAGCCCAGGAATTCATCTCAGAGCCCAGGAATTCATCTCAGAACCCAGAAATCCATCTCAGAGCCCAGAAATTCATCTCAGAGCCCAGAAATTCATCTCAGAGCCCATGAATTCATCTCAGAGCCCATGAATTCATCTCAGAACCCAGGAATTCATCCCAGAGCCCAGAAATCCATCTCAGAGCCCATGAATTCATCTCAGAGCCCATGAATTCATCTCAGACCCCATGAATTCATTTCAGAGCCCATGAATTCATCTCAGAGCCCATGAATTCATCTCAGAGCCCAGAAATCCATCTCAGAGCCCAGAAATTCATCTCAGAACCCAGGAATTCATTTCAGAGCCCATGAATTCATCTCAGAGCCCAGGAATTCATCTCAGAACCCAGAAATCCATCTCAGAGCCCAGGAATAAATCTCAGAGCCCAGGAATTCATCTCACAGCCCATGAATTCATCTCAGAGCCCAGAAATTCATTTCAGAACCCAGAAGTTCATTTCAGAACCCAGGAATTCATCTCAGAGCCCATGAATTTGTCATGGAACATGTTTCAGAACCCAGAAATTCATTTCAGAGCCCATCAATTCCTTTCAGGACCTGTGCATTCATTTCAGAGCCCATGAATTCATTTCAGAGCCAGTGAATTCATTTCATAACCCAGGAATTCATTTCACAGCCCATCAATTCATTTCAGGACCCATGAATTCATCTCAGAACACATCTCAGAGCCCATCAATTCATCTCAGAGCCCATCAGTTCATTTCTGAGCCCATCAATTCATTTCAGGACCCATGAATTCGTCTCAGAACACATCTCAGAGCCCATCAAATCATCTCAGAGCCCATCAGTTCATTTCTGAGCCCATGAATTCATCTCTGGACCCATGAATTCATCTCAGAACACATTTCTGAGCCCATCAATTCATCTCAGAACACATCTCAGAGCCCATCAGTTCATTTCTGAGCCCATCAATTCATCTCAGAGGCCAGGAATTCATTTCAGAGCTCAGGAATTCATCTCAGAGCCTTCAGGACATTTTTTTCCTTCACTCTCCCAGCTCAGGGTGATTGGAGCAGGGCACTCTCGGAGGTAAATCCTGGAAAAGGCTTTCAGACAGTTTTTGCTGGCTACAAATCTCCCTCTTTTCCACCTTTTTTCCTGGCTGGGAGGCTTTTTTCCCATCCCCACAAATCTCCAGCCCCAAAGAGTCGATTTGGGGGCTGTTACAGCTGATTGGGGCTGCCTCTGAGGGTCACTTATCCTGCCTGAACCATAAACAGCCATCAAAAAGCAAAACAAAATCCAGGGAACTCTGTCAGGATCTCGCTGATTCATTTCTTAAATTTCCTCTGGATGTGCCTTGCAGGATCCACCTTTTAAATCCCAAAAGTGTGAGAATTGAACCAGAAAACTTTGAGTAATGTGAATTTTTTAATCCCTCCTCACACAGCCATATATCCATTACTTTGCCATTCCTTTAGAATCCCAGAATCCTGCAGATTTTCTGCTTTGTTTGTTTGTTTGTGGAGGGTTTTCTTTTTGTTTTTAATTTAAATCTGAGCAGTAATAACAACCTCAAGCTGGTTCTGAGCCTGTAGCAGCTCCAGAGCGTTCTTGGGGATTTTAATTGCTGGGACTCACCGGTGTTTGGGGTTATTCACATTAATTCCCTGCAACATCTGTCATGGAGCTCATCTGATCCCAGCCAGGATCTGAGCCTAGCCAGGGAAATGAGGGAAAGATGCTCCAGCTGGGAATTAGGGGAGCACGATGGCACCAGGCTCAGCATCTCTGTTGTTTGGTGAAAAAAGAATTCAAATGTTTCATTTGGAGATGGAACTCAGATCAATTTGTAAAGGAGGTGGGATCCCTCTAAATGGGAAAAAAGGAAAGGTTTTCAACTCAGTTTTTAGGACTTTTGAATATCAGGTGATTTGGAACTGTTTTAAGCTTAGATAAGAAAGGAATAAATGTAGAAATTAAGAAAATCGCTTTTAAAAGGTTCCAGGAGTGTTGGAGTGTGAGCACACCCTCAACACAAACCACACAGCAAACCCAGCTTCAGTTTAATTCAAATATTGAAATTTTCAGGATTTCCCTGTGCTCCAGCATTTCCTTGGAGTGTCTGCAGGGTGTTCCCTGTGTGCTGGGGAATTTTGGGATGGGGATGCAGGGTGTGGAGCTGGAGCAGCCTCACCTGTGCCCAGCCAAATGCCACTTACGTAAGGTGCCCTTTGTGGGAGCTGGGAAGGGAAGGAATTGCCTCAGGAATAAATGGGAATAAATGGGAATAAATATCAGGGACACAGCAGGGAGTTCATCCACGTTGGATTTTATGGGATCTGTAACTTTTCCAGCCTCCTAACCAGGGAATTTCCTCACTCTCATGGTGGCAAATCAGCATTTTCACCATGTTGAGGAATCTTCTGCTCCTTTTTCTTGTTTTCAGCTTTCTGCCTTCCCTCACTCCTGTTTCCCTTTGGAATAATGGCCTTTTCCAGCATTTCCCTGCTTTTCTGACAGCACATGGCCATTTCCTTCTCTCCTGGTGGAATCTGTGTCACCACAGGCTGCTCCCATACCCAGTCAGATCTTGTCCAGGAAAAACAAAACAAGAAATCAAATGTTGAGGGTTTTATTTAAGAATAAGGCCATGATTCAAGTGTTTCCATGATCCAAATGATTCTTTTCCTCAGGGAGCAGCTGTTCCCACTGGCCACGATCCACGTGTGACCCCCAGAGCTGTGTCAGTCTCCTCCCTGCCTGCTCCAAACCCTGCATCCCAGCTCCAAATGCCTCATTCCCATAAAATACCAGCACAAAACCTCTGAGGCTTTGGGGTTTTCCTCCCCCAGAATCCACCAGGCTCATTCCTGTCTTGCATCTTGCCTCAGAGATCCTGGAATTCCTTGTGCTCCTTTGATCATTCCCATTGTATCCCTTGGTGCATTTTAGGGGGATTTTGTGGGAAAAGAGGCAGGCAGAGGCCATGGAAATTTTGGAGAGTTTCCTTTGGAGTGACTGGAGAGGGAACAGCATCTCCTGGAGATGGTTCTCAGCTCTTTCTCCTGCCAGCCAAACCCCAGCCCATTCCCATTCCACATCCCATAATCTGCTCTCCCTCACCCCATCCACATCTTGAGGATTCCAAAGGAATCATTTAAAAATATCTTGGATTTTTACAACTCTTCCATCTTCTTTTTGCCAAGCAAGAACTTTAAATCATTCATTTTACCCCCATAGCAAGGTCCTTCCCAGCAATGTCTTAAAAGATCCCAAAATTCAGAGTTCTCCAAGTGCACTCTGAAATTTCTAACATGGATTCCTTTGTTTTGCTGGATTTACCCTCAAAATTATAAATAGTTCTTCAAGGCTTGGAGAAACCTGGGATAGTGGGAGGTGTCCCTGCCCATGGGAATGGGATGAGATTTAAAATCCCTTTGAACCCAAACCATCCTGGAATTCTGTGAATATTTCTCCAACCTAAATTTATTCCATTTTCATCTATCCAGGCTCTGGTGAGCTTTTAAAGAAGGGATTTCTACAATATAAAACATCATTATCTTTTCTTAATTAAGATTTTTGTGGATATTCCCCAAATTAATTCACACTTACCTTCAATAATTTAATAATTACCTGTTACCTCATGGATGAAGGAAATACAGGTCAGAGCAGAAATGAAATCTTAGGGAATTTTGCTCTGGTTTTTCTCTTGGTTATCCCTCAGTGCACCTAAAACACAGCCAGCAATTTGTTTTTCAAAATATAATATCAAATATAAATAATTTTATTTTATATCCATCATTTTTTTGCCAAACATGCTCTGTTTTCATGGCACACCAATCTCCCGTGGAGAAATTCAGGGAGTTAAATAAGATGGCACAATCCAGTTGAGTTTTTTCCAAGGCTGGTGAATAACAACGGAGCTCTTGAATTCCTGGAAGCTGCAAAATTCCATGGAGGCGAATGGAAATGTTCAAATTATTGTGTTGGGTTTTGTTCTGTGATTATGGAGCCAAATATGAAAGAATTCAATGAAATGGTGCTTCAGAAAGATGGAATTGTGGAGAGTGTTTACCTGGAATTGCTGAGGAGAACAGGAATTGATGAGATCCATGAATTTCTCCAGAGGTTTGGTGGTGTTGGAGGAGCTCAGGTGCTCCCAGTGGCTCCCTGGAATTGATGAGATCCATGAAATTTGTTTGGTGCTGGAGGAATTTATGAGATCCTTTAATTTACCCAGAGGTTTGGTGCTGGTGAAGTTGATGAGATCCCTGAATTTCTCTGGAGGTTTGGTGTTGGTGGAGTTGATGAGATCCATGAATTTCTCCATTGTTTTGGTGCTGGTGGAATTGATGAGATCCATGAATTTATCTGTTGGTTTGGTGCTGGTGGAATTGATGAGATCCATACATTTCTCTGGAGGTTTGGTAGTGGTGGAATTGATGAGATCCATGAATTTCTGTGGTGGTTTGGTGGTGGTGGAATTGATGAGATCCCTGAATTTCTCCCATGGTTTGGTGGTGGCTAAATTGATGGGATCCATGAATTTCTCCAGAGGTTTGAAGGTGGTGGAGGAGCTCAGGTGCTCCTGGTGGGTCCCTAGAGTGGATAATAAGATCCATGAAATTTTCTGGTGATTTGGTGGTGGTGAAGGGGCTCAGGCGCTCCTGGTGGGTCCCTGGAATGGATGAGATCCATGAATTTCTGTGGTGGTTTGGTGTTGGCTAAATTGATGAGATCCATGAATTTCTCCCATGGTTTGGTGGTGTTGGAGGAGCTCAGGTGCTCCTGATGGGTCCCTGGAATGGATGAGATCCATGAATTTCTCTGTTGGTTTGGAGCTGGTGGAATTGATGAGATCCATGAATTTCTCTGGAGGTTTGATGCTGGTGGAATTGATGAGATCCATGAATTTCTGTGGTGATTTGGTGCTGGATGAAGATGAATTTCTCTGGTGGTTTGATGCTGGTGGAGTTGATGAGATCCCTGAATTCTCTGTAGGTTTGGTGGTGGCAGAATTGATGAGATCCATGAATTTCTGTGGTGGTTTGGTGGTGGTGGAGGAGCTCAGGTGCTCCTGGTGGGTCCCTGGAATTGATGAGATCCATGAATTTCTCCATTGTTTTAGTGCTGATAGAGTTGATGAGATCCATGAATTTCTCCCGTGGTTTGGTGGTGCTGGTGGAGGAGCTCAGGTGCTCCCAGTGGCTCCCTGGAATAGATGAGGTCCGTGAATTTGTTTGGTGCTGGTGGAATTGATGAGATCCCTGAATTTCTCTGAAGGTTTGGTGCTGGTGGAACTGATAAGATCCATGAATTTCTCTGGTGGTTTGGTGGTTGTGGAGGAGCTCAGGTGCTCCTGGTGGGTCCCTGGAATGGATGAGATCCATGAATTTCTGTGGTGATTTGGTGCTGGATGAAGATGAATTTCTCTGGAGGTTTGATCCTGGTGGAATTGATGAGATCTATGAATTTCTCTGGAGGTTTGGTACTGGTGGAATTGATGAGATCCATTAATTTCTCTGGTGATTTGGTAGTGCTGGTGGAGGAGCTCAGGTGCTCCTGGTGGCTCCCTGGAATTGAAAGATCCATGAATTTCTCTGGTGCTGGTGGAGGAGCTCAGGTGCTCCCGGTGGCTCCCTGGAATTGATGAGATCCATGATTTCTCTGGTGCTGGTGGAGGAGCTCAGGTGCTCCTGGTGGCTCCCTAGAATAGATGAGATCCATGATTTTTCTGGTGCTGGTGGAGGAGCTCAGGTGCTCCTGGTGGCTCCCTGGAATTGATGTGATCCATGATTTTTCTGGTGCTGGTGGAGGAACTCAGGTGCTCCTGGTGGATCCCTGGAATTGATGTGATCCATGATTTCTCTGGTGCTGGTGGAGGAGCTCAGGTGCCCCCGGTGGCTCCCTAGAATAGATGAGATCCATGATTTTTCTGGTGCTGGTGGAGGAGCTCAGGTGCTCCTGGTGGCTCCCTGGAATTGATGTGATCCATGATTTTTCTGGTGCTGGTGGAGGAACTCAGGTGCTCCTGGTGGATCCCTGGAATTGATGTGATCCATGATTTCTCTGGTGCTGGTGGAGGAGCTCAGGTGCTCCTGGTGGCTCCTTGTGCCACCCCCAGCATGTCCCTCAGCTCTGCTGAGGTGGCCCTGCCCAGCGCTGCCATTCCAGGACCCCAAATCCCAACTCTCCTGGCCACCTTCTCCCAGGCTTTGATCGGGAGGAGCTGATTCCTGCTTTTGAGACAACCCCAGTGTCTGTCCCTCGTGCTGGGTGATCTCAGAGGTCTTCTCCAGCCTCGGTGATTCTGGGATTTCTCAGGATGTGCTGCTGGAGCCGTTTCCACTCCTCTCCATGTTTAGCAGGATGCATTCCCATATCCCAGTGCTGGGAACACCCTTGGCTGTGCTTTGATGAGCTGCTCTGCTCGTGTTTCTCCCCCTCTGTGGATGTGATTTCCAGCTGCTTTTCCCAGTTTGGAAAAAAGGCAGGATGATGATTCTGCTGGGCTTGGAAGCGCTGTGTTCCTCAATCCTCCACGGAAAGTTCCGGGAGAAACAAACTGAAGGGAGCAGGGAAAAGGATGGGGGGAAATCCAGAGGGTTCCTCACTTTTTCTCAGCCGAGTGTGTTCTCCCATCTGTCTCCATCTCCGAGGAGAATTCCTCAGTGCTCGGAGGAGGGGTTGTGAAGGACACAGAGGTGAGGAGGAGACAGCAACGAGCCCACACGGCAAGCACAGAACCAGCTGTGCCACCCCTGCATCTGCTCTCTCCAGGGAAATTGGCTCCCAGCCCTGGCTGAATCCATGGAAAACAGAAAGGAGCAACTTCCCTCATCCCCCAGCCACATATGTGGGAAAAGATGGTGTTAAAATAGTGCCCAGCTGTTCAAAATGCAGCAGATCCTTGCATTAATAATTGCAGTTGGATGGATTCAGTCATTCCTTGGGAAGGGGAGAGAGGAAAGGAGCAGATTCCTTCTCAGAGAAATTATTTTTGGAGTTTTAATACCTTTAAATAGCTTTTAATGCCTTTAAATAAGTTTTAATCCCTTTCAAAAAATGTTTGCAGTGTCCAAATCTCTGAGGAATAAACATTCCCAGAGGATCCATGGTGGCTGAGGCCTGCCTGGAGAATCCCTGGCCTCCAACCTCACACGTGGGCTCAAGTGGAATGAAATTTTCTCTGAGAGTTTCTCCAGGAGGTTTTTCCTGCTGGATTTGGATTTGTTGGAAGTGTTGATGTGTGGAATTCTCTTGGTGGCAGCATCCCCACATTTGGGCTGTGGTTTGGGATGTGCACTTCCCATGTTGGGGTTTTTTGTTTTTGGGATGTACATCCCCACATTTGGGCTGTGTGTTTTTGGGATGTACATTCCCATGTTTGGGCTGTGTGTTTTTGGGATGTACATTCCATGTTTGGGCTGTGTGTTTTTGGGATGTACATTCCCACATTTGGGCTGTGTGTTTTTGGGATGTACATCCCCACATTTGGGCTGTGTGTTTTTAGGATGTACATTCCCATGTTTGGGCTGTGTGTTTTTGGGATGTACATTCCCTGTGTTTGGGCTGTGTGTTTTTGGGATGTACATCCCCACATTTGGGCTGTGTGTTTTTAGGATGTACATTCCCATGTTTGGGCTGTGTGTTTTTGGGATGTACATTCCCACATTTGGGCTGTGTGTTTTTGGGATGTACATTCCCACATTTGGGCTGTGTGTTTTTGGGATGTACATTCCCACATTTGGGCTGTGTGTTTTTGGGATGTACATTCCCACATTTGGGCTGTGTGTTTTTGGGATGTACATTCCCACATTTGGGCTGTTTTTGGGATGTACATTCCCACATTTGGGCTGTGTGTTTTTGGGATGTACATTCCCACATTTGGGCTGTTTTTGGGATGTGCATTCCCCATGTTTGGGCTGTGTGTTTTTGGGATGTCCATTCCCACATTTGGGCTGTGTGTTTTTGGGATGTACATTCCCACATTTGGGCTGTGTGTTTTTGGGATGTACATTCCCACATTTGGGCTGTGTGTTTTTGGGATGTACATTCCCACATTTGAGCTGTTTTTGGGATGTACATTCCCACATTTGGGCTGTGTGTTTTTGGGATGTACATTCCCACGTTTGGGCTGTGTGTTTTTGGGATGTACATTCCCACATTTGGGCTGTTTTTGGGATGTACATTCCCATGTTTGGGCTGTGTGTTTTTGGGATGTACATTCCCACATTTGGGCTGTGTGTTTTTGGGATGTGCACTCTCAGCTGCCAGGACAGACTGTGGCAGACACATTCCTGGTTTTTTCATCCTTGAGGCACTGTGGGTTGGCTTCCCTGCAGAGCTCAACTTTCCTTCATCCTTTTGGGGTTTTTTGGGGTTGTTTTTTAGCTTTTTTTGGTTCTGAAGAATCCCAGTGTTTTACTTGAATTGTTCAGTGTCGCCTCAGGGGTTCCACAGCAATCAGGGGATTATGGAATCATAAAACCAGGATGGTTTGGGATGAGAGGGACCATAAAAATCATCCCAGCCACCCCTGCCATGGGCAGGGACACCTTCCATCATCAGGGTGCTCCAGGCCATCTCCACTGCTGCCTTTTCCGATGGATCACAGGGTTTTCCATGAAAAAATCACCTGGATATTCAACCTAAACATCAACTTGAGGCCGTTCCCTCTCCTCCTTTCCCTGTGTCCCTGGGAGCAGAGCCTGACCCCCACCAGTTGTCCCCTCCTGTCAGGGAGTTGTGCAGAGCCAGAAGATCCCCCTGAGTTCCTTTTCCTAGGATTTTTTTTATTTATATTCTTAAAATGTTTTGTGCTGCAGCTCCATTTCCAAAAGCTTTAATGAACCCTGCAGGTACAAACTGCAGGATGATGGACAACTTCCTTAGGTGAAAGTTCTCTTCCCTAGCAATAAAGGAAAATCAGTTTTTCCATGGGATTGGAGCAGTTATTTCTGAGCTCATTGGTGCAGCTGGGCCTGGTGTATTTCAGAGCTCATTCCACAAAAATGAGATTTATGGGAACTCAGCAACGTTCAGAGATATCCAGGCCTTGGAGGCTCAAAGGTATTTTCAGATTTCTGCCCTTTAAAACATGGTAGGAAGTTAAATGATGTGTTATTAATTGGAGTTGTTAATGCAGCAAGCCTTGGGAACATGGGGCAGGCTGGAATTTTGGGGGGCCTGGGTGATCCTTGGGGATCCCTTCCTGCTCAGGGTATCCCATGATTTTATCCTGCCTGCATGAACTGTCCTCGTGCTTATCTGGGGATTACTTTATTCTGGGGTTTTTTTTTATTTGTTTGTTTGTTTTTTCTGAGGAAGGTGGAGAAAGAATGAAAAAGCATCAAATATGAAATGTGGAATTTTGGGAAGGGATTGACAAAGACAGAAAGGGAGAAGGGCAAGTAAATCCAGGTCTGGTGCTGTTCATACATCCTAAAACTCTGGGAAAATAAGGAAAATTCACAGCATGAGAAACTCGTGTTCCTCACCCTGCCTTATCTCCAAAAGCTGGGAATTTATCCTGGAATTGCTGATGGATATTGAGGTACTGGGCAGCGTTTTATGTTTGAATTTTTCCTCAGTGGCTGAGTGAAGGAGGAAAGTTTTGAAAGCAAATGGTAATTATAGAGCTGGGGTCACTATAAATTAATGATGGCAAGAGCTGAGCATCCGGCTGTTTTCCAAAGCTTTCTCCTGTCCTTAGGGAATGTGTCCTTTTAAATCTGAATTGCCAGACTGGCTCCTCTTAACAGACTGCTCCGGGGAGCTGCTGCAGGGCAGGGCAGGGACAGGAGGACAAATGGCCCTGGTGTCACCTCCCCCATGGGCTGAGCTCCTTCCAGCTGGTGCTGGGCTCGGTGTTCCCCTTTCCCAGGAGTTTCCTGTTGGATTGAATCCCTGGATGCATTTGTAAACAGACTCATGGAGATGTCACAGGGTGTTCATAAATGGTGGCTTTGGGTTTGGTGCTGTTTGGTATCGATTTCATCCGGAGCCTCCTCCAGCTCCGTGGGAGATGGATAAAAGCAGCAAATGGATTTCTGAGGCAGAGCCAGGGACAGCATTTATGGATTTGGTTTTCCTCTCAGAGACAGCTGGGAACAGAGCAGGAATTATGTCCTCGCCACAAAAAAACCCACAGAGCCCTCAGACAACTCCATTGTCGTGTAAGTGATACTTGGCAGACAAATATCCATAAATTTGGTGAGGAATCCATGAGGACCAATCCTGCTGCCTCAGGAGATTCCTGTTGGTGCTGAGATCCAGGTGATCCCGTTGGGATAATGGCAAAGAGGGAACAACGGGGAGGAGGTGGGACAGGATGGAGGAGATGGAATGAGAGCTGGGGTGATAAACAGCCCCCACTCTCTACAAACCCAATCTGGAAGGGTTTTCCTGGAGTCCAAACTCTTGGCCAGCTCCAATCTGGGATCCAGACTCAGCTTCTGGTTTTTCCAGCTTTTCTTTCCCTATAAACATAACTTCTCCCACCCTGCCTCCAACAATTCCTTCCCCAATCACCCAGACTTCAGCCTTGGGTTTTTCAAGCCGAGCTTGATGGAAATGTGCTCTGCTGCACTTCCAAGCTGCCTGCAGAAGGAAGGAGGGAAATGCTGAAATGTCAGCCTTTGCTATTTTTACAGCCTTTCCCAGGAAGCAGCTCCGGCCTCGCCGTCTGCGTCCCGACCGGGATCCGCCGGAGCCGATCATCCCTGTTTGGCTTGGCCCTGTCAGTTGTTGTTTTATAGGGGAAAAAGCTGTGGTGGCAACTTGTAAATGCCTCACTTGGTCAGCCCAAGGGAAGGGAATGGGAATAATCCTCAGGTGAAGGGAATAATCCTCAAGTGAAGGGAATGGGAATAATCCTCAAGTGAAGGGAATAATCCTCAAGTGAAGGGAATGGGAATAATCCTCAGGTGACAGGAATGGGAATAATCCTCAAGTGAAGGGAATGGGAATAATCCTCGGGTGACAGGAATGGGAATAATCCTCAAGTGAAGGGAATGGGAATAATCCTCAGGTGACAGGGAATGGGAATAATCCTCAGGTGAAGGGAATGGGAATAATCCTCAAGTGAAGGGAATGGGAATAATCCTCAGGTGAAGGGAATGGGAATAATCCTCGGGTGAAGGGAATGGGAATAATCCTCAAGTGAAGGGAATGGGAATAATCCTCAGGTGAAGGGAATGGGAATAATCCTCGGGTGAAGGGAATGGGAATAATCCTCGGGTGAAGGGAATGGGAATAATCCTCGGGTGAAAGGAATGGGAATAATCCTCAAGTGAAGGGAATGGGAATAATCCTCAGGTGAAGGGAATGGGAATAATCCTCAAGTGAAGGGAATGGGAATAATCCTCAAGTGAAGGGAATGGGAATAATCCTCAGGTGAAGGGAATGGGAATAATCCTCAAGTGAAGGGAATGGGAATAATCCTCGGGTGAAGGGAATGGGAATAATCCTCAAGTGAAGGGAATGGGAATAATCCTCAGGTGACAGGAATGGGAATAATCCTCGGGTGAAGGGAATGGGAATAATCCTCGGGTGAAGGGAATGGGAATAATCCTCAGGTGACAGGAATGGGAATAATCCTCAGGTGAAGGGAATGGGAATAATCCTCAAGTGAAGGGAATGGGAATAATCCTCAGGTGACAGGAATGGGAATAATCCTCAGATGAAAGGAATGGGAATAATCCTCAAGTGAAGGGAATGGGAATAATCCTCAAGTGAAGGGAATGGGAATAATCCTCAATTGAAGGGAATGGGAATAATCCTCGGGTGAAGGGAATGGGAATAATCCTCAAGTGAAGGGAATGGGAATAATCCTCGGGTGAAGGGAATGGGAATAATCCTCAGGTGAAGGGAATGGGAATAATCCTCGGGTGAAGGGAATGGGAATAATCCTCAAATGAAGGGAATGGGAATAATCCTCAGGTGAAGGGAATGGGAATAATCCTCGGCCGTGCTTGGAATGCGTCAGGAGCTCCGGGGAACAGCCTTGAAGCTTTGGATTGGGATTTTGTGGGTTTGAGTTCTGTAAATTACAGAATCCTGGAATTGTTGGAGTTGGAGTTGGAACCTAAAGCTCATTCCATGGGCAGGAACACCCTCCAGTCCCCCAGGGTGCTCATCCAGCCTATCCTTGAACAATTCCATGGGGAGGCCACACCGCTGGGATTCCTTGGCAACAAGAGCCAGGTCTCCAAGGAAGGTTCAGGAGGAAAAGTCAGAGCTCTGTGGGCTGCAAATCCCTCCTGAGATTTTGTTCTGTGGTGTTTTTTTTGTATTGTTGGGAATTCTCATTTCCCCATCAACAACCTTGAACAGGGAACACTGGGAATCGCCTCCAGCCAGGCCTGAGGTGGGCTCAGATCAGCTAAAATTCATTAAAAGGACTTAAAAGTTGATGTTAATCTCAAAGTGAGACTTGAAAAATATTGTGAATTAACCATGGATCTGTTGTGTAAGAACAGATGGAAAAATTAGGAATTCTCCTCATGGGCTGGGCTGACAACTGGATTTGTCAGAGAATTCCCGTTGATCCCAATGTGGATCACTCATCCCCATCACTTCTGTCCCTGGACATCATTCACACTCAAACACCATTCATACATTTCAGACCAGTCTTTTTATTAATTTTGCTGTTAATTAACTTATTTTCACTTATTATTTAAATCTCAAAAGCGCAATTTAATGGAGAACCAGGATTTGCTTCAGTGCTGGAAGGTGGGAGAGGAACATCAATGGTGGGATTTGATCTTAGAGGTCTTTTCCAACATTTCTGGTTCTGGGATTTTAAGGAGCAGGAAATAATTAAGCACAATAATTAGAGTTGCATTATTAATGTTGTAAATAATGATGGCAGCAAGCTCAGAAATATTTGGGGTTGATGTTTTCAATACTCATTAAGAGTTTCATGCATGGCAATAGGAGGGAAATATTCACAAAATCTCAAAGATGATTTTGTGAATATTTATGAGTTATTTATGAGTTAAAGAATTAAGAATTTATGAGTTAAAATTTACAAAACCAGTGACTGGACTGTCCAAACTGGTGTGAACTGGGGGTAACTGGAGAGGTCAAGCTGGAGATTCGAATCTCAGGCATTTCGTTGTCTGTTGGTTGGGTTTTGTATTTATTTATTTAATTTATTGGTAGTGCTTCCCAGTGTATTTTATTATTAAAAATCAATTTTTGGAGTTGTTCAGGATAAATTGCTCTCCTAAACCAGGTCTTGGCTTATCCCTGATTTCTCTTGGTGAAGGCAAAGAGAAGGAAATCTGAATTATTGCAATGCTTCAAAGTGAACATTCCCTGTGCAATCAGCACCCTGGGTGGGTTCACTCAGATGTGCCAAGGTGGGAAAGCAGCGATTTGGGGATTTGGGGATGAGTGGCAGCAGCCACTGTCACCTCCCAGTTCCCTCCTTGGGAAGTGACTGGGGCCCAGTGACCCAAACTGGGAATGGCATTGCCTGAGGCTGATCAGCCCCCGTGTCCTGATGTGATTTTGCACAAGCTCAGCTCCAATTTTGTTTTTTTCATTCATGGCTCAGGGAAAGGGAGGAGGAGAAACTGAAGCAGATTATTAAATGTGAGAAATAATGTTGGCTGTATTATTTCTCCACACAAGAAACTCCATAAGGCACCGTGTGCATGAAACCATTTACAGTTGGCTGGTGACAGGCAGGAGCCACCAATGCTGGTACATAACACTGCATCCATAGAAAAATCTGACACAGGAGTTTGAGTTCAATATAAAGATTTGAAAACTGGAGAATGGACAGGACCAGCAATAATCAAATTATCTAGCAGAGAATATATGTGTTTACTTACAGGTGAACTTCCCAGTTCCCTCCTTGGGAAGGGGATGGGGCCCAGTGACCCAAACTGGGAATGGCATTGCCTGAGGCAAACCAACCCCTGTGTCCTGATGTGATTTTGCACAAGCTCAGCTCCAATTTTGGTTTTTTCATTCATGGCTCAGGGAGAAAGGGAAGAGGAGAAACTGAAACAGATTATTAAATGTGCCTTTTAGCCCGGGATCACTCCAGGCAAAAGTCAGCACGCCTTAAGGAATTTCTGGGAAAAAAAAGTGTGGTGTTTAGAGAGAAAAACAGAATATTTAATGTGGTTTTGTTCAGTTGAAAACGGCTGGGGGTTTGGGGAGAGCATTTGGCTAAATAGCTAATGAATAATTCAGGGTTGCTAATTTAGGAGCTCTGTCATATAGATTAAAATCCAGCGGGTTTGGCTGTAAACAAAGAGAATAAACACCCAGCATTTAACCAAACAACAAATTCAGAGGTTGAAGCCTGTGGACCTTTGAAGGGCACCAGCTCGTGGCTGAGAGGGGGACAATTTAATTAGCATGGATTTTTTTATTAGTCGATATTAAAACCCCTGCCCAGAAGCTGTAATTCTAATTCCAGGAGATTATATCCCTAAAGCTCCAGGATTTATGGGGAGAAAAGTTTGGATCCAAGCATGGAAAGGGGAATTTCAGGAGCTTCTCTCCCATGGAATGGTTTTGTTGATGCAAATATCAGAGACATTTTTGCTGCTGTCCCTCTGCCAGGCCTGACAGGGAGCTACAAAACAAAGGGGAAGATGTTCCCTGGTGAGCTCGCAGCCTTAATTAACACAATTAACAAATACAATTACCACAGAGCGAGGTTAAAAAGAGACAGGAGAGATAAAAGCACATCTCCAAGAGGGACAGGAATGAAAGTGGGGATGTTGATGTTCAATCCTGGGAGCAGCAGCCACAGATCCCGATGCTTTTCCCAGCTCCAGGTGCCCCATTTTCATCCCGGATCTGCGTTTGCAGGAATGGAAATGCTGCGGTTCAGGGGGAATTCCTGAGACGTGAACAGAGGGTTGTGACACGTGTCACCTTTCCAGGCAGTTCTGAGGCATTTGGGATTTCCAGGAGTGCAGAAATCTCCAGAATATGTTTGTTGTACTTGGAAATAACCCTTTAGTTCCCATTCCAGTGTGGTCCCAGTAGGGAATTCCCTGACGTTCCTATTGGACAAATAACCCTTTATTTCCCTTTATTCCAGTCTGATCCCAGGGTAGGGAATTTCCTGATATTCCTATTGGACAAATAACTCTTTTATTTCCCATTCCAGTGTGATCCCAGTAGGGAATTCCCTGATGTTCCTATTGGACAAATAACCCTTTATTTCCCTTTATTCCAGTGTAGGGAATTTCCTGATGTTCCCATTGACAAATAACCCTTTATTTCCCTTTATTCCAGTGTGATCCAAATTTAGGGAATTCCCTGATGTTCCCATTGACAACCCTTTATTTCTCATTTCAGTCTGATCCCAGTCTGATTCCAGTCTGATGTTCCCATTGACAAATAACTCTTTATTTCCCTTTCTGGTGTGATCCCATTGTAGGGAATTTCCTGATTTCCCATTGACCAATAAGACTTTATTTCCCATTCCAGTGTGATCCCAATGTAGGGAATTTTCTGATATTCCTATTGGACAAAAAACTCTTTATTTCCCTTTCTGGTGTGATCCCAGTGTAGGGAATTTCCTGATGTTCCCATTGACAAATAACCCTTTATTTCCCTTTATTCTAGTGTGATCCCAGGGTAGGGAATTTCCTGATATTCCTATTGGACAAAAAACTCTTTATTTCCCATTATTCCAGTGTAGGGAATTTCCTGATGTTCCCATTGACAAATAACCATTTATTTCCCTTTATTCCAGTGTGATCCCAATGTAGGGAATTTCCTGATATTCCCATTGACAACCCTTTATTTCTCATTTCAGTCTGATTCCAGTCTGATGTTCCCATTGACAAATAACTCTTTATTTCCCTTTCTGGTGTGGTCCCAGTAGGGAATTTCCTGATTTCCCATTGACCAATAAGTCTTTATTTCCCATTCCAGTGTGATCCCAGAGTAGGGAATTTCGATGTTCCTATTGACAAAAAACTCTTTATTTCCCATTCCTGTGTGATCCCACTGTAGGGAATTCCCTGATATTCCTATTGGACAAATAACCCTTTATTTCCCTTTATTCCAGTGTAGGGAATTTCCTGATGTTCCCATTTCCTGATGTTCCCATTGACAAATAACCCTTTATTTCCCATTCCACTCTGATCCCAGGGTAGGGAATTACCTAACATTCCCATTGAAAAATAACCCTTTATTTCCCATTATTTGAGTCCGATCCCAGTGTAGGGAATTTCCTGATATTCCCATTTTCCATCCCCCTAGGCTGGGAATTCTGTAGTTTGTAAGATTTGAGTGGATGCTCCTGTTCCAAGGGAGAGCTGCTCCCAAATCCCAGTAATTTTACCTGAGACAAAAAAAAAGCAGTGATTATTTAGAATTTCAGAGCTGTCCCTTCAGTGACCTTTTTTGGGGGCAGATGTCTCCTTCCAATCCCTTTTTCCTTGATTCTTGCTGCTCCAGCGGTGGCTTTGGGGTATAATTTTATTGATTTCTTTATTTAGATGGATTTGGGATTTTTTTTTTTAGGATCTGCTCTTCCACAGGGCTTTCCCGTGGATCAGGGAGCTGGGCTGGGAGGATTTTGTGGTGCAGAATTGATCTGTGCAGCTCCACGCTCAGAATTAAATTGATGTGAGAACTGTGACTGCTTTTGTCACCAGTAATTCCTGCCTCCAGCAGGATATTAAAGAGGACAAATGAATTCAAAACAAAACCACCACCAACCACACGTTTTTTATTTGACTTCCTGAACGTTCAATTAATTGTTGACAGAGATTTTTTTAGGGGGGTAGATTGGGTCGGGGCTGTACTTTAAATTAAGCCTTTGTGGGTTTATTTTGCACGCAGGGAAGATCCTGCCCGAGTTTGAAAAGGTCACCACCGTTAATCATTTCAGGAAGGCAAGAAAACACTCGAGTAATGACTCAACTGAAAGGAATAACCAAGATTAAAAGCTTCTTAGTGCTTAATAACTGTGATCTTGATTAGTTCATGTTTTTGTGACAAAGGTTCGATTATCAAGCTGAAAAATATCATTTTTAAGGGGGTGTTACTTGGTTTGAGGGTTTTTGGCTTGATTCCACAATTAAAAAATCAGAGATTGATGAGAAGAAGGAATAACAGGTACCTGATGCAGCCATTCCTGAGCTGGACTTGTCCCAAATGCATTTTCCAGGAGATCATTTGGGGATGGAAAAATTGGCCCAGGTCTCATAGGAACGAGATCCTGTTTTCATTCTCTTTATTTGTCAGCAGTTTTAGTCATCCTTTCAGCACCACTAAGTGATTTTTGAAAATGATCCATCACATTTCCATAGAGCTTGGAGTTTATGTTAAATAGGATGTATGGATATAAAACAAATAGAGAATTGACCATCTTGGAAGGAATTCAGAGTTCCTTGTTCTTGTTCTCCTTCTCCTCACCCCAAAATCTGGGATTTCTGGCTAAATACTGAAGGATTTATCCTCACAATATTCATTTATTGTATTTTTTATTATCTACCCTGTGCTCAAATGTATTTTTAATACACCAAATGATCAGGACTATTCATATTTAGTAAATACAGAGGTCTAGAAGGTTTTTTTTTAATAATCCACTTTTATTCTGCATTTCATTCCATTATTCCTGCTAATACCTTTATCTTTTACGACTCTAAGATGATTTTATTTTTGCATTAATACCTGCAAACAAATGTTGACAATCAGCATAACTATTTTGACTAAAAGAGAGGCTGTTTTCTTATATTAATCCTTCTATATTCTAATCCCATGGGAGGTTTAATGCTGTTTTTTTATTTCCTTTCAAACCCATCTGGTTTCTCACCCACGTTTCAGGTGGGAGCGTTGAATTTCCGTGCCCGGAGTATCCCCATTGTGTTAATTTCTCTTGATAAACAAGGGAATTTGGAATGCTTCAGACACATGATCCAAAGAATCCAATTTCATCCCAGTGTCCTGCTGCTCTTGCATTCTCCCTAATGCATTTTCCTGTAGACAATTTGTTTAGCTGAGGATTTAATCAGCTGGAACATCTATTTTTGATCCTGCTTTTACCAGGCCGGGTCTCAAAGGGAGCGCATGAATTTGCACTCAAGCTGAGGTGAAAAACGTCGCATTTCCAATCTTGACTTCAGTTTTTAGAATTATGGGGTGCATCTTTATATTTTTCAATATTTTTAAGGCCCTGGCTTGAGCTTTTAAAGCCTTTTTCCCTGGTTGCTCTGCTGTAATCCTTGGCTGAACTGGTTTTGATTGGTGTGACACGCGTGGGCCTCCCGCTGCCATCCCTGGATTTACATTCCCTGCACAAGATTAATCTCCAGGATGACCTGGAGAAGTCTCCTGAGGACAGAGCAGCAGGAATTTTCTGTGCTGGATGTTTCTGGATTTCAGGGGTTCAGCAGCACCCGGGTGGTGCCTCTTGTCCCTTTGGAATCCCAGTGGGGTGTGAGTGCTCAGGGGAGGGGACAGAGCTGTCCTAGTGAGGCCTTAGGGTTTTAGCTTTTCTTTTTTCATCTATTTGTGATCCTGTAATTCTTTAGTGCAGAACTCTAAACCCCATATAGAATGTGAGCTGTGCTTTCCCATTTTGGCCAGACACAATTCCTCTCCAGGCCTGGGAATCAAGGACACCTCAGTGCCTCAGGCCCTGAGATGTAAAACATAAACAAAGTGTGAACAAAAGTGAATTGAGGGGAGGAAATTTGGGGTAAATGACTTCATTACCAAAGTTTTAATTAGGAAATTAACCCAAATATGGACCAAACTGATAAAAGTGTAAAAACTCATGACCCATCATGCATTTTTGAGTGTAGCCTCTTGGGGAAGCTTTGTCTGCCCAAAATGTACCTGAAGGCCCTTCAATAAATAGAATATAAAAAAAGATTTTTATTCTTTTAATTCTATCTGGCCTCTGTTTTTAGGTAAGCCCCAAAAAAGCATCCCTGGTGTCCCAGTGATGTGGTGGCACTGGTCTGTGCTGGCAGGGGACAGCAGCAGGGCTGGCAGTGGCTCCTGTGGGATTTCATTCAGCAGTGAGCTGGGTGATCCCTGGGGTGCAGGATTTGATATTTGGGGTGTGGGATGATTCAGGGGATGGGAACAAGAGCTGTGCTCACTCTGGGTGTGGGGAAGGAGCAGCTCCAAAGGGACAATGGGAGAGGAGATGGAGCAGCAAAGGGAGGCTGATGGCAGAGGGAAGGAGCCACAAATTAAATATGATCTAAATTAAGGAGAAATGATTTCAGACTGCCAGAGGGCAGAGTTAGATGGGATATTGGGGAGAAATTGTCCCCTGGGAGGGTGGGGAGATCTGGAATGAATTTCCCAGGGAATCTGTGGCTGTCCCTGGATCCCTGGCAGTGTCCCAGGCCAGGCTGGAACACCCTGGGATGGTGGGAGATGTCCCTGCCCATGGCAGGGGTGGCACTGGATGGGATTTAAGGTCCTGACTTATCCCAAGTTGTGTCTGCAAGGTTTTTTTTGGGTTTTCTTTTCCTGCCAAACCAATATTCCAAGGCACCACGCTGTGTTTGAAGCAGGAGCAGACCCAATCCAGTAATTACACCCAAAAATGTTCAGGTTCATCTCCTGGTTTTAATTGGGTTTTGGTCCCTTGATAAGCCCCCTGTGGATAATTCTGTGGAAAAGTGCAGTGTGATCACTTTATTTCTTCATTCTCAAAATGTCTTTGCATGGAACCACCACAACTAAACCTGGGGTTGCTGGCAGGGTTTGGATTTTGGAGAGCTGGATTTTATGAGTTTGGGAAAACAATTTCCAATTTCCTTCAGTGAATGCATTAAATTTTAATGGCTGAAAACATCCATAGAGTGTCCTGATGGAGCACAAGTGGAACTTGTTCCAGTTTTGTTGTTGAAATAAGAATTGGAAATTCAGCCACTCCAAATTTTGAGTTGTCTTGTGGTTGAGGGCAGCTGATCCCTGATAAAAACGAGGCTGAAACCCAGGAATTTCCAACATAAATCCCAATTCTCTGGTTTACTTCCAGCACAAATTGGCCAAGGGTTCTTTTCCGTGTCTGTGGGTGAGTTTTGAACTCAGCACAGCACGAGGAGAACCTGCAGTTTCATTTTTATTTTCCTTTTTTATGGATGTTCGCAGCCATCCCATTAATTCTTTCTGGGATTTCAGTAGTTTTTTCCCTACTGGAATGAATAACATTGCAGATAGAAATTATTTGTATCAATGGAAATTATTTGGGTCTGTGGGGCTTGGGTGAATGTTGTGGTCAGGATTTATGGGCACTGAGTGTATCCGGTTTGTTGTTTTCCAGTCCAAACCATGGAAAAAAGGTTTGTGGGATTTCTCTTTGACCTAACCACAATTGCCAAGCTCTGGTGGAAATCATGATGGGAAAAAAGAGGGAAAGGACCTGGAATTGGGAGATTTCTGCCTCCTCTTGGCTGCTGATCAACCCCAGAGTGGAGAATTTCCTCTTCCTGGAGGAATGACCACCCCATTATTGTTTTCTGCTGGATTTGGGGATTTTACAAGCACCTGTGTGAAAAACAAGGTTCACTTTCATGGAAAAATTTAGAAGTTTAATAAAAAATAAAAAGAAGATAGACAATTAGGAAAGACAAAAGCAAAATTCAGTTTTTCAGTTTGTTCCTTAAAAGTATCAGCCTGTTGCATATTTATAAATTCACATGCATGATTCAGACATTCCTTTGTTTAGTCCCAACTCCCCTCCCAACCATTTTATCTGAGATCCATCTACAGGTGGTTCCCTTCTGTCTGATAGCACAGGTCCCATAAATTCTTCTCCCGGGGTTCTGGTCATCTTCATTTGGACAATGTGCTGGTTCGCAAGCAAAACCAGTGAAAGACTCTAAGTCAGAAACACAATTTAGTAAGAGGAAAAGAAAAGAAATAAAAGAAAGTAAAATAAAAGTAATAGTACAAAAAAAAAAAACCCTGACAGAGTCAGAATACAACCTGACACCCTGTTAGGGTGGTAGTGGCAGTCCAGATGAGACGGTCTTGTCGAAGCAGTGATTCCTGTAGAAACGTCTGGCAGCTCTTGTCTCCTCTGGGAGTCCAGTGGGTAAAAGCTGCTTGTGCTGTCCCAAACCCTGGATTTATCCAGGTGGGAATGCTTGGCTCCTCCCCCTGGGCAGAGCATCTCACAATGGGGATGATCTCATTCTATGAGTCATGCAGTGGGTCCTTGATGGCCCATTAAACAGAGATAACTGAGGGAATTATCTATGAGTGCTGCAGTGGGTCCTTGATGGCCCATTAACCAGAGATAACTCTGAGGGAATTATCTATGAGTGCTGCAGTGGGTCCTTGATGGCCCATTAAACAGAGATAACTGAGGGAATTATCTATGAGTGCTGCAGTGGGTCCTTGATGGCCCATTAACCAGAGATAACTCTGAGGGAATTATCTATGAGTGCTGCAGTGGGTCCTTGATGGCCCATTAACCAGAGATAACTCTGAGGGAATTATCTATGAGTCCTGCAGTGGGTCCTTGATGGCCCATTAACCAGAGATAACTCTGAGGGAATTATCTATGAGTGCTGCAGTGGGTCCTTGATGGCCCATTAACCAGAGATAACTCTGAGGGAATTATCTGAGTCCTGCAGTGGGTCCTTGATGGCCCATTAAACAGAGATAACTCCCGGAGGAAGTTATCTATGAGTCATGGGCAAGGCATTGTTGGGCTCGTTAACAGAAGATAAGGAAAACACTGCCCCACCCTGGCTCCAACGGCTCATGGGGATAGAATACAAACCTTGGGCACAATTTTACATTGTAACCTAGGATAGACAAGATCCTTGATAACAGAAGTTCAATAAATTCTCTTTTTGTAGCTTTTTGGTCAGCAATCTTCATGCAGGAAAACAAAAGACCTCAGGCTTCTAACACTAAGTTACAATCATCAAAAATATATTAATCACATTTCTAACTTTTATTAATTAAAAGACAATACAGTACAGTCTTGCTACATTATACATACAATATTAATTTTAATATTTGTGAAAAGCCAACTTTATACAATGCATTTATAACACCTGTGAGGTGAAGCTGCTTCTGTATCAGATCCCAGCGACCACCTGGAAGCTGTGTGGAATTCTGGAAGGCAGGCAGTCCCAGGAATTGATTTTCCCCCGTTATTTCAGCACATTCACGGCTGATTTTTCCCTTTGAGGAGCATGACTGTTGTGATGATTCACGGCTGCTTTCTCAGAGCCATTCCAGCCAGGAATCACAAGCACGCCGCTCCTGTTGCCGCTTGTTTACTGCAGCAAACACGCAGAATGCAAATTGGAATTCATTAATCTGGCTGCAGCTCCCCAATTAGAATTGTTAAATTAATTTTCGGGGGTTTAGGAGCTGATTTCATGGGGATGATCTCCGTGTGCACATCACACTTCACCACTGGCCTTGTGCTGAAAGCTGAGCTGCTTTCATACTGAAATCTTGATTTTAGGCCAGCAGAGAGGATTGATATTTTTGCCTCCAGCACTAAAAAACAAAATTATTTTATGCTTTGTAATCTGTTACAACAACAATTTGCTTCTCCTTGCAATACATCTTCTTATTTGGCTGGCTGAGCAATATTTTCATTTGTAACCTCTGTGTCCAGAATGGAAAATGGAACATCAGAGCAGCCTGAGGAAACACCCTCAGAGCAAATAATTTGCATTTTCACAGGTTAATTTTAGGAGAATTTTGCTGTGAAAAAAGTGTGGCAGACAGGAAGGAGCAAAGCAAGATTTTCATCAGAAAAAAAAAAAAAAAAGGCAGAAATAGCAAAACACCAAAGGGATATTTAAAAATTGGTGTTATTTACTCTCCAGGCAGTTGCTTTCTCTTAGTTCCATGGAAATTGCAGGAGAAGGAAACTTTTTCCCATTTAGGGCAAGGAATAATTACAAAATGTGCAGCAAGGGACACAATCAGGATTTGGGTGCTTGGAAAAGTTTTGGAGGGAGGATGGGGAGGACCTGAGCTCCATTCCCTGGGCAGGTTGGGAGATCCTGAGCCTGAATCCTTTGTTGGGTGAGGCTGGGAAATTTTGGATTAATTAGGACCAGCTTTGGATGGTGGGAAGAGATCAGAACATTCTGGAAATGTTCCTCACAGGGCTGGATTTCTGTTCACAGCAGAGGGACAGTGGGAATTCCAGGGAATTTCTGTGCAGGACTGAAGGAATTCGTGGAGCAGATTGGGTTGGGTGGGATCTCAGGGATTGTCCAGGAATTCATGGAATCCAGCTTTTCCAACAACCCAAATATCAATATTTGGAGAAGGGAGGAAGGGGAGACACAGCTGCTGCTCCAGGAAAAACAAGGAAAGAATCCTCTAAATAAAATGATTCCCTGAGGAGACCTGGAGGATTTGAATCTTCATGGGGGTCAATAATCCGCTGGGAACAGCCACAGTGAGGATGGGAATGTTGGAGGGCCAAAGAATCCTGGAATGGTTTGGGTTGGAAGGGACCTTAAAGCTCATCCATGCCATGGGCAGGGACAGCTCCCACTGTGCCAGGCTGCTCCAAACCCATCCAGCCTGGCCTGGGACATTCCAGGGATCCAGGGACAGCCACAGCTGCTCTGGGAATTCCATCCCAGCCCCTCCCCACCCTCCCAGTGAGGAATTCCTTCCCAAAATCCCATATAAATCAACCCTTCTCCAGCTTAAATCCATTCCCTGTGTCCTGTCCCTCTGTCCCTTGTCCCAAATCCCTCTCCAGCTTTTTTTTGGAGCCCCTTCAAGCCCTGGCAAGGCGCCCCATAACAACGTAGTACAAATAGTAAAACAACAGCTCTGAGCATAAAGGAACATTTATCTTATAAACCATTACTCATTTATCTATTTAAAGATCTTTTTTTTAATGCAGGTGAGTACAAATCTCATTGTACTCCATAAATCCAGGGAAAAGGAGTCTCTGGCAGCAGTGCCAGGGTGTTCTGTCAGGTGCTCTCCACCTCCCACCTCTGCCTCTCTGGGCTTTGTTGGCCCACACGACTCCAAAGGAATAAAAGCTGGATCTGCTCTTAAAAAAAAATAGCTGGAGAGGGTTAGAGTGCAGTGGGAAGGGAGGGTTGGAGCAGTCACATCCCTGCTTTGCTTGGAGGGTTTTTTTCCATAAAAATCCGTGGTTTTGGTGAATTTGTTGTGTCAGAGCTACCCTGCACAGGCTGATGAGTCACTGCAATTAAAGCTTGAACCTCCCCGGGAAGGCAAAAATCCTCCAATTTCTGTGTGTGCTGTTTGAACTGCGGGTCAGGGAGGGAAATAATTGCCGGCAGATCGATGGCTGCAGTTCCAAAAGGCACGGATCCCTTTTTGTTCATTCCTGCTCTCCTGCTGGGGGATGTTAAATGTGGCAGGAATGTCACCGGGGAGCAGCAGGGAAGGAGAGGGGGAATTCTGCCCCTCTGCCCTGCTCAGGTGAGGTCCCACCTGCAGAGCTGCCCCAGCCCAACTTCAGGAGGACCTGGAGCTGCTGGAGAGAGCCCAGAGGAATCCCTGGAGCTGCTGCAGGGCTGGAGCCCCTCTGGAGCCAGGCTGGGAGAGCTGGGGGTGCTCACCTGGAGAGGAGAAGGGAAAACTCCAGGGAGAGCTGAGAGCCCCTGGCAGGGCCTGAAGGGGCTCCAGGAGAGCTGGAGAGGGACTGGGGACAAGGGATGGAGGGACAGTGTGAGGTTTTTATTTCCTTTTCTTCTTTGTTAATACACAGGAGTCACAGTTTTGTGTTCACACTGTATATTTATTATTTCTCATCTCTATTTCAGTCTCACAAGCCGTGAGCTCTAACAAGTTAAAAAACGGAGGTAAAATGGAGCACCTCTAATTCTTTCCAGGGTTATTTAAGTGTTAATCATCCAATAACGAGGTGACACCTAAATTATTTTTACTTTTAACCCAATAACCAAACACCCCTGGCCCGCAATGTGGATTTTTCTACCCAATTACAAAATCCCACCCAGAGCCAAGAAGAAGAAGGTGAAAAAGCAGGACTGGCCTGTGCCCTAAATCCTCCACCTTGCTTTATATCTATTCCTGCATTCTAAACCCTTAAACTCTCAGTTTTGCACCCTGTGATCTCACACACTTCTATCCAAACTGCACACCCACAATCCCAGTGCTGTCACTCAATTTTGGGAGCCTTTTCCACAGCCTCAGGTCAGTGCAGTGTTTGCTTGGGGGTCAGTGCCTGTGAGCACAGAAAGTCTGGAATTCTCAGTGCCCAGGGCTCCAAAGTCTGGAATTCTCAGTGCCCAGGGCTCCAAAGCCTGGAATTCTCAGTGCCCAGGGCTCCAAAGCCTGGAATTCTCAGTGCCCAGGGTTCCAAAGCCTGGAATTCTCAGTGCCCAGGGTTCCAAAGCCTGGAATTCTCAGTGCCCAGGGCTCCAACAGGACAGGACACAGGGAATGGCTTCAAACTGAACAAGTGGAGATTTGGGTGGGATATTGGGAAGGAATTCCTGGCTGGGACAGAGGAGAGAGGCTGGGATGGAATTCCCAGAGCAGCTGTGGCTGTCCCTGGATCCCTGGAATGTCCCAGGCCAGGCTGGATGGGTTTGGAGCAGCCTGGCACAGTGGGAGCTGTCCCTGCCCATGGCACGGATGAGCTTGAAGGTCCCTTCCAACCCAAACCATTCCAGGATTCTTTGGCCCTCCAACATTCCCATCCTCACTGTGGCTGTTCCCAGCGGATTATTGACCCCCATGAAGATTCAAATCCTCCAGGTCTCCTCAGGGAATCATTTTATTTAGAGGATTTTTTCCTTGTTTTTTCCTGGAGCAGCAGCTGTGTCTCCCCTTCCTCCCTTCTCCAAATATTGATATCTGGGTTGTTGGAAAAGCTGGATTCCATGAATTCCTTCATTGTGGGCATCCCCTCTCCCTGTGAGACCCTTTTCCAGACATCCCCCAAAGAGGAAATTCCCCTAAAAGTCTCATCTCCCTAAATTATATCCATGTTTATATGGAACAGCAGTGGAATTTTTTTAAAAATCCATCAGAACTGTGCACTGGAGTGAGATTGGGTTTCCTTTATTCCAATTATTGCAATGAGTGGTCTGTGAAATCCAGGAAATTCTTATTTAATTCCATTTTCTGGCTTGAATTGCGGAACTGGCAAATGGTGCAGCTCTCCCAGAGGAATTTCCACCTGGTTTCAGTGCTGGGAAATGGTTCCAGTTCCTATCCCTAAATTCTGTGTATCCAACTCTGTGATGCCAAACCCCAGCAGAGTTTTCCGGGCAGGATTTAATTTTGTGCTTCTCCCTTACTAAAGTATAAATCTTGGTGTTGTTAATCCAATTCTTTGCTCTCTGAATAGAATAAAAGCAGCACTCTATGTTAGGCAGGACCTGGATCCAAGGTTAATTCGAATTTTATGGATAATCCCTCACTCTGGTCTGGACACAATTGGATAGACCTTCCCAGAATTTGAACATCACATCCTTAATAAGGTTTTATTTTGTTTTTAAAGCATTTTAATGGCAATGGATGAATGTTCCCAGTCAGGTCTCACCTCAGGATTGGTTTATTTTTTATATTTTATTATTTTATTATCCCTTGATTGGTTTATTTTTAATTTATTAGGACATTACTTTGTCTTCACTTAAAAGTTCCTTTTCTTCTTGGGACACTTTGTCCCTTCACCCAGGAGTTCATTCAGTGAGGTGAAGCCACAAAAATCTCTTTAAAAATCTAATATTTAATTATTCTGGGATTTATTAATTTTTTATTTATTCTGGGGTTCAAAGAAAGACGATTTCTTTTTGCTGTTGGCTTCTGTTCTTAAATCCTTCTAAATGTCATTTCTATTTTGTAGGGATATTATGGAATCATGGAATGGGTTGGTTTGGGGTAGAACTGGGTGAGTTTTACGGCCCCTCCCAACCTGAGCCAGTCTGGAATTCCATAATGAGGTGAAAAATGAATTTAGGAATGGAGTGAATCCTGTCCCTGGGAATTTCTGCTTTGCTCCACAGTGCTGTCCACTCCTCCCTGCTGGAATTTGCCCTTCCCTGTTTGCTGCTGTGGATGCAGATCTTTATTTTGAACCCAATTCCCTCATTCCCACATTGGCAGGACGTGGAGCAAAGTTCAGTGCCAGCAAATACAGAAATGATTGGATAATTCCCTGGGTCAAACTCATTCCGGGCAGTTCTGGAGATTGAATTAGGATTTGAAGTGGATCTTTTATTAAGAGCAATTTCTGAGGGTCCCCTATTCCATCAAGCAATAATTCTTAGGGAAAAGCGCTCCTGACACCTAAAACCAGGCACACAAAATGGGATTTTTGGTGCTGTTTTTACAGGGAGCACTGGGAGTTTTGACCTTTTAATATACACAAATTTTTTTACCTTTTTGATATTTAAATCAAACAGGATTTTTTATTTTCTGTGTCGGGTGTAACACACATTAAAGGAGGTGCCAATAAATAAGAAATAAATAAATAAGAAATAAATAAATAAGAAATAAATACGTTGTAAATAAATAAATGTTGTAAATAAATAAGAAATAAGTTGTAAATAAATGTTGTAAATAAATAAGAAATAAGTTGTAAATAAATAAGAAATAAATACTAATTTGGGGTTGAATTACAGCAAAGAGGACACTGAATGCAGAAAAAAAATTCCTTATTTTAGGGGAATGCAATCAGCAGAGCCTAATAAAGGAAATAAATGCCTACCACTAAAATAATTCCTTTTTTATAACATTTCCATGAGTGGAAATTTCCATTCTGTCCTGCAGTTGTTTGAGTTTGACTTTGAGGTGACTTTGTGAAATGCTGGATGTTATTCCAACCCTGGAAAAAAGCAGGAGCTGCTCCTCTTTAATCATCAGGAACCAACAGATTTTACTGGAAGTCTGACAATATTTATTCCTGACAGGAGTTTTCCATAGGATCTCCTGGCTGGAATTGCTCTTGGAGGTTTCTTCCAATCCAAACAATTCTGCTGGAATCTTCAAACCTGTTTCTGTAGAACTTTAAATGTTTAAATTGAGGGATGTGGAGGTTGTAGCAGTGTTGGGATGTTTTTTCCAGGAATTTTCCTGGTTTTTAGTTCAGTGGAAGCTTTGCTTCCCCTCATTTATGGTTCTGTTGTTGTCAGGACTTGGGAATTCAAGTTTTCACCATAAATTGGGAGATTTTAATTGAATTTAATTTAAATTTTTAATTTAATCACGCCAAAGACCGAACATCTTTACCTGCAGATGTATCCCAGGCATCCAGCTGAGGACTAAAACCCAAATAAAAGGTGGAAAAGGCAAAAAAAAAGGCTGAAAACAGAAAGATTTGGGATTTGGCCTTTTCAAATCTGTTTTAATTGGTTTGAGCTCCGTGGATGCTGTGGCAGGGAGTGGCCAATCCCAAATCCTTCGCTGTCATTGCCACTTCATTTCTTGTCACTCACTCATCACTTTAAAAACAGTGGTGGAGGGGGAAAAAACTGGGAATTAATGGGAAAGAGACGCTTGTGTCAAGAAAATTCTGCACTTTAATTATTGCCTGCTGCCATGAAAGGCACGGGTGGGAGTCATTAAATCCAAAATAACCCAAAAAAAACAACACACCCCAAAGCAACCTCTTGGAAAACAGATAATGGGGAAATTACAGGTGAATTCAGAAATGAGAAAAATGAGAAAATTGCATAATAAGGAGAAGATTGACAGCAGGAAAATTGTTCTGGGGAAGGAGAAGGAGGGGGAATGTTTGGAAATCTGAAATTCCGGTGGAGATTTCAGATTGTACACAAGGCCTGAGATAAAAACAGATATTGTGGGGGAAAACCACAGGAAAGCTCAACTGTGGGAATTCCTGCCTGGAAAAGTGTTTTATCTGCATTCCAGAGCTGTTACTGGGGGCTTAATCCAAGGAATGGTTGGGAATTCCAGTGAATTCCAAATGAATTCCAATGAATTTCGTTGTAATTTCATTTTATGGTACAAGATAATGTAGTGAGGGAAAACCACAGGAAAGCCCAACTGTGGAAATTCCTGCCTGGAAAAGAGATGTTTTCCTGCAATCCAGAGCTGTTATTGGGGTCTTAATCCAAGGAATGGTTGGGAATTCCAATGAATTCCCAATGAATTCAATGAATTCGAGTGAATTTTGTCATAATTTCTCAACTCCTGAGCTGTTATTTGGGTATTAATCCAGGGAATGGTTGGGAATTCCAATGGAGATTTTGAATTCTGAGCAAATATCGTGAGGGAAAAACCACAGGAAAGCCCAACTGGGGAAATTCCTGCCTGGAAAAGAGATCTTTTCCTGCAATCCAGAGCTGTTATTTGGGTATTAATCCAAGGAATGGTTGGGAATTCCAATGAATTCCAAATGAATTCCAGTGAATTTCGTCATAATTTCTTAACTCCTGAGCTGTTATTTGGGTATTAATCCAAGGAATGTTTGGGAATTCCAATGGAGATTTTGAATTATGAGCAGATATTGTGAGGGAAAAACCACAGGAAAGCCCAACTGTGGAAATTCCTGCCTGGAAAAGTCTTTTTCCTGCACTCCAGAGCTGTTATTGGGGTTTTAATCCAAGGAATGGTTGGGAATTCCAATGAATTCCCAATGAATTCAATGAATTCGAGTGAATTTCGTCATAATTTCTTAACTCCTGAGCTGTTATTTGGGTATTAATCCAAGGAATGTTTGGGAATTCCAATGGAGATTTTGAATTCTGAGCAAATATCGTGAGGGAAAAATCACAGGAAAGCCCAACTGTGGAGATTCCTGCCTGGAAAAGAGATGTTTTCCTGCAATCCAGAGCTGTTATTTGGGTATTAATCTAGGGAAATTTTGGGAATTCCAATGAATTCCAAATGAATTCCAATGAATTTCGTCATAATTTCTTAACTCCTGAGCTGTTATTTGGGTATTAATCCAAGGAATGTTTGGGAATTCCAATGGCGATTTTGAATTATGAGCAAATATCGTGAGGGAAAAACCACAGGAAAGCCCAACTGTGGAAATTCCTGCCTGGAAAAAAAACCTTTTTCCTGCACTCTGGAGCTGTTATTTGGGTATTAACCCAAGGAATGTTTTATCCAAATGGAAAATGATTTGGTTTGGAAATGAGGGAAGATAGGATGGAGAGCAGGCTGGAATTGCAGCTCGCAGGAGAAAAGGTTCAAAGGTTTCTCCTGGGGCTTGCAGGGGTTGCTGAGTGTCCCTGCAGCCAGGAACATTTGCTGGTTGTGTTTTGTGGCACGGAACGGGGACTGTGGCAAGTGACAGAATAATCAGGAGAGCTCGGAGCCACCTCGGGAGCTTTTGGAAGTGCTGAGTAACTTTTTTAATAATCAAAGTAATTAAAATTTAATGAGATGTTGGGGGAGGGGGGCTCATCCTGGCTCATCCCCTTGTTTGCTGCTCTGTGGGGACAAATTTCCCTGCGATTCTTCCCGGGATATTAAAAAACATTGACTGCCCCATCCAAAAATTGCCCTGGGTGTGGGATCCAGGGTGAGGAGGGGGAAATTTCCCTTGGATTCATCCTGGGATTTAAAACACTGGGATATCCAAAACCCTACTCGATGTGGGATCCAGGGTGGGGAAGGGAAATTTCCATGGGATTCTTCCCACGATATTAAAACATTGATAATAAATGCCAGGATATCCAAAACTCTCCTGGATGTGGGATCCAGGATGGGGAAGAGAAATTTCCCCTGGACTCTTCCCAGGATATTAAAACACCAGGATATTAAACACTGGGATATCCAAAACCCCCCTGGGTATGGGATCCAGGGTGGGGAAAGGAAATTTACTTTGGATTCTTCCTGGGATATTAAAACACTGACTGCCCTCTCCAAAACTGCCCTGGATGTGAGATCCAGGATAGGGAAGGGAAATTTCCCTGGGATTCTTCCCAGGATATTAAACCATCAACTGTCCCCTCAAAAAAACCCTGCCGATGGGATCTAGGATAGGAAAGGGAAATTTTTCTGGGATTCTTCCCAGGGTATTAAACCATCAACTGCCCCCTCCGAAAAAACACCCTGGGTATGGGATCCAGGATAGGGAAGGGAAATTTCCCTTGGATTCTTCCTGGGATATTAAAAAACATCAACTGCCCCCTGCAAACTGCCCTGGATGTGGGATCCAGGATGGGGAAGGGAAATTTTTCTGGGATTCTTTCTGGAATATTAAAACACCAACTGCCCCCTCCAAAACCACCCCTGGATGTGGGATCCAGGATAGGGAAAGGAAATTTTTCTGGGATTCTTCCCAGGATATTAAAAAACATCAACTGCCCCCTCCAAACCACCCTGGGAATGGGATCCAGGATAGGGAAGGGAAATTTCCCTGGGATTCTTCCCGTGATATTAAAGCATCAACTGCCCCCTCCAAAACCACCCCCGATTGGATCCGGGGTGGGAAATTTCCCTGGGATTCTTCCCGGGATATTAAAACACTGACTCCCCCCTCTAAAGATCCCCTGGATGTGGGATCCAGGGTGAGGAAAGGAAATTTTTCTGACATCCTTCCCAGGATATTAAACCATCAACTGCCCCCTTTAAACCGCCCTGGATGTGGGATCCAGGATAGGGAAAGGAAATTTTTCTGGGATTTTTCCCGGGATATTAAACCATCAATTACACTCTCCAAAAAACCACAACTGGCTATGGGATCCAGGATGAGGAAGTGAAATTTCCCTGGGATTTTTCCCAGGATATTAAAACATTGACTGCCCCCTCCAAAGATCCCCCTGGATGTGGGATCCAGGATAGGGAAAGGAAATTTTTCTGGGATTCTTCCTGGGATATTAAAACATTGATTGCCCCCTTTAAACCCCCCCTGGGTATGGGATCCAGGATAGGGAAGGGAAATTTCCCTGGGATTCTTCCCAGGATATTAAAAAACATCAACTGCCCCCTTTAAACCCCGCCCTGGATGCACGATCCATGATAGGGAAAGGAAATTTTTCTGGGATTCTTCCCAGGATATTAAAACATCGATATCCAAAACACCAGGATATCCAAAACTCTCCTGGGAATGGGATCCAGGATAGAGAAGGGAATTTTTTCTGGGATTCTTCCCAGGATATTAAACCATCAATTGCCCCGTTTAACCCCCGCCCTGGATGCACGATCCAGGATAGGGAAAGGAAATTTTTCTGGGATCCTTCCCAGGATATTAAACCACCGGCTGCCCCCTCCAAAGATCCCCCTGGGAATGGGATCCAGGATAGGGAAAGGAAATTTTTCTGGGATCCTTCCCGGGATATTAAACCATCAATTGCCCCGTTTAACCCCCGCCCTGGATGCACGATCCAGGATAGGGAAAGGAAATTTTTCTGGGATTCTTCCCAGGGTATTAAACCATCAACTGCCCCCTCCGAAAAAACACCCTGGGTATGGGATCCAGGATAGGGAAAGGAAATTTTTCTGGGATCCTTCCCGGAATATTAAACCACCGGCTGCCCCCTCCAGCCCCTCCCTGGCTGCGGGGCTCGGTGCGCGGCTCCTCGCTGTAACCATGGCTCCGCTCACGTCATCCCGGGCACAGCGCGGGGAGCGGCGGGGAACAAAGCCGGGAGCCTCGGGGAGCGCCGCCGTGTGCGCACCGCTCGTTTGCATTGACATAAACTCTCCAAAATAAAAAATAAAACTGGAAATCCGAGCTGAGATCGCGGCAGGGTCGGGAAGGGGATTGCAGAGGGATGGGATGGGATGGGCACGGGGCTGGTTCATTCCTGCTGCTGCTTCAGCAGAGTTGGTGCTGCCCTGTCTGGGATAATCCTGCTGGGAGCTGGGATGGAAAAGCATCAGAGCCCTGGAAGTGCTGTTAAAGTGGGGATTTATGGATCTGTAAATAAAAACGCTTGGAAAAGAGGAGAACAAATGGAAAATGGGGAGGGATGAAGGAATGCCATGGAGAGGGGAAGGACCAAGGGGAGGGAGGCAAAGGGCCTGACCTCCCTCTCTCCCCTGCCCCAGCACAATTCCCTCCTGCCTGGGTTTGTATCCAAAAGTTCGGGAAGGAGCAGGAACCCCGAGCTCTGGGGTGATCCTCTCTGGATCCTCTCTGGGATGTGGGGCACATTCCCTCTCCTCCCCTTCCCGGCCGTGCTTGGGATATTTCCCACCTGGAAGAGCCTAACGAGGCACAGGGATCGTACCTGGTGACTTCCGTGTGTTGGTGCCTTAGGATTTATCATAAAAACACTGAAAATTGAATTTTTGGGGGTTTTTTGTTCATGCCAAGGCCTCCCAGTTCTGTTCCAGCTTTCCCTGGAGCGGAGTGAACAAAAATAATGGGATTGTACAGGAATGATCCCATTGGAAATGGCCAAAAAGAAAATCCCTCCTCGTTTGCAGTGGGGTTGTTTGGCAGGAGGTCAGAGCAACAGGGAATCATTCCAAGGGAATTCCAAGATGTCTTTTGAGCTGGAAATCGTTCCAAGGGAATTCCAATTTGTCCTTCCAAGCTGGAAATCATTCCAAGGGAATTCCAATTTGTCCTTCCAAGCTGGAAATCATTCCAAGGGAATTCCAAGGTGTCCGTTTGAGCTGGAAATCATTCCAAGGGAATTCCCAGGTGTCCTTCCAAGCTGGAAATCATTCCAAGGGAATTCCCAGGTGTCTTTCCAAGCTGGAAATCATTCCAAGGGAATTCCCAGGTGTCCATTTGAGCTGGAAATCGTTCCAAGGGAATTCCCAGGTGTCTTTCCAAGATAGAAATCATTCCAAGGGAATTCCCAGGTTTCTTTCCAAGCTGGAAATCATTCCAAGGGAATTCCCAGGTGTCCTTTTGAGCTGGAAATCATTCCAAGGGAATTCCAATTTGTCCTTCCAAGCTGGAAATCATTCCAAGGGAATTCCCAGGTGTCTTTCCAAGCTGGAAATCATTCCAAGGGAATTCCCAGGTTTCTTTCCAAGCTGGAAATCATTCCAAGGGAATTCCAAGGTGTCCTTTTGAGCTGGAAATTGTTCCAAGGGAATTCCAATTTGTCCTTCCGAGCTGGAAATCATTCCAAGGGAATTCCAATTTGTCCTTCCGAGCTGGAAATCATTCCAAGGAAATTTCCAGGTTTCTTTCCAAGCTGGAATTCCAAGGTGTCCTTCCAAGCTGGAAATCATTCCAAGGGAATTCCAAGGTGTCCTTCCAAACTAGAAATCATTCCAAGGGAATTCCCAGGTGTCTTTCCAAGCTGGAAATCATTCCAAGGGAATTCCAATTTGTCCTTCCAAGCTGGAAATCATTCCAAGGGAATTCCAAGGTTTCTTTCCAAGCTGGAAATCATTCCAAGGAAATTCCCAGGTGTCCTTTTGAGCTGGAAATCATTCCAAGGGAATTCCAAGGTTTCTTTCCAAACTAGAAATCATTCCAAGGGAATTCCCAGGTGTCCTTCCAAGCTGGAAATCATTCCAAGGGAATTCCAAGATGTCTTTCCAAGCTGGAAATCATTCCAAGGGATTTCCCAGGTGTCTTTCCAAGCTGGAAATCATTCCAAGGAAATTCCAATTTGTCCTTCCAAGCTGGAAATCATTCCAAGGGAATTCCAATTTGTCCTTCCAAGCTGGAAATCATTCCAAGGGAATTCCCAGGTGTCTTTCCAAGCTGGAAATCATTCCAAGGGAATTCCAAGGTTTCTTTCCAAGCTGTCAGGCTCTCCCTGGAAATTTGAAACCCCCTCCAAGGTTTTTTTCCCCTCCTTGAAAATTAAAAGTTTACCAATAATTCCCAATTCTTTTTCCATGAAAACTGAAACTTTGCTGCTAATTTAAAAAAGAAATCCGCAGGAAGATGAATTAAATTAAATTAATTATAATTTGGAATGTTTGACCTTTTAAAAACGACAGCGTTATCCACGTTTGTGGATAAATATTTTTATCAAGATTTTATTTTATGCTTTTTCATGCATAAAATAAATTGTCAGGAAATAAAATGATATCGAACATTTTTATCTCTTGATGTAGTGAGAGGAAAATGAAGTTTTGAATAAATTTTTAGGTTTTTTTTTTTTTTGTGCTGCTCAGAGAAATCCAGGGAAAATTAAAATTTACTTCAGAGAATAAATTCAGGAGAAATCCTGGAGTTCTTTTCATCCCTGTGGGTTTTTCCAGTCTGAAAATTGGACATCAGCAGGAATATTCCTGCTCTCTTTTAAGCTAAAAGTGCGTTTTTTTCCCAGTTTAAAAAAATTCCAATAAATCCTGAAGAAGTTTTAACCAATCCCACATTCCATGAGAGCGCTGCTGTTGGGATTCTCCGGCTGGAAGGAACGTTTGGGAATTTTTCCCTGTGGATTGAGGGCTCCCAGATCATCTCCAGGAGATCAAAGTCCTTCCTCACTGAGCGATGGCTCTGACTCATCCTCAGCTGAGTCATCCCGAATATCAAACCATCATTCCAAGGAAGGAAATCTGGGAAAACTTTTCACTCCTGGCAACCCCCACACACCCCAGGGACGAGTCGATAAATCCGGCACGGAAGAGGTGACATCAAAGGATTCCCAGTTTTCTTTGGGAAAAAGGAATCAAGGTGAATCCCTTCCCAGACCTGCCAAAATCATGGATCGTCTGTCCTGGGATCAAAGCTCCCTCTCTGCAGAATTGATCCTCGCTGAGTTTTCCAGAATTCCCTGGAATTCCTGCAAAGCCCTGAAGGTGCAGTTGGAGCCACAGGAGGGAGCAGGGAGAGAGGAGGATGGGATGGAATCCCCCGGGAATTTGGGAACAGGGAGAGAGGAGCTCCCCCAGGAATTTGGGAGCAGGGAGAGAGGAGGGTGGGATGAGCTCACCCAGGAATTTGGGAGCAGGGAGAGAGGAGGGATGGGCTCCCCCAGGAATTTGGGAGCAGAGAGAGAGGAGCTCCCTCAGGAATTTGGGAGCAGGGAGGGATGAGCTCCCCCAGGAATTTGGGAGCAGGGAGAGAGGAGGGTGGGATGAGCTCACCCAGGAATTTGGGAGCAGGGAGAGAGGAGGGCAGGGATGAGCTCATCCAGGAATTTGGGAGCAGGGAGGGATGAGCTCCCCCAGGAATTTGGGAGCAGGGAGGGATGAGCTCCCCCAGGAATTTGGGATCAGAGGAAGCGGCTGCTCTGCTGCAGGGATTCCCCTGTGCTGGGGATTCGCTGGATGCATCCCTGGATTTGTGCTGGGTGTCCTTGTCCAAAGGGATTCCTGCCAGCCTGGAAGGAGGCGTTTGTCATTGTAGGACACAAAATAAAGATGAAGAAACTCCAAAATTCAGAAGGCAAAAGCACAGAAGGATTTATTTTCCAAATCTTCCTACTTATTTATCAGCTGTTCGATACAGACCCACCATGGTTGGTGAACAGGAACAACCTCTCTAATCCATTGGATAAACTGGAGAAACAGCAAAACACCACCTGGGAAAGATTGTTTGGAGAAGGAATTGTTGTTTTTCCAAGATTGTTTGGAGAAGGAATTGTTGTTTTTCCAAGATTGTTTGGAGAAGGAATTGTTGTTTTTCCAAGATTGCTTTGAGAAAGAAACTTTTTTGAGAAGTTTTCCCTTGGAAAGAGCCAGCAGCTGTTAGCAGGCTCAAAATTCTCTCAGGAATATCAGGCCCAAGGTGTTGGAGTGAGGAACATCCTGGGTGCAGCTCAAATGTGGAATTGTGGAATGGGTCAGGTGAAAGGACCTGAAATCCCATCCCATTCCACTGGGACACCTTCCACCATCCCAGGCTGCTCCAACCTGGCCTTGGACATTTTCAGGGATCCAGGGGAAGCCACAGCTGCTCTGGGAATTTTGTTCCACCCTCCCAGCCAGGAATTCCTTCCCCATATCTGTCTCTGTTGGACACAAAAGAAAGAGGATTGACTCCAGAGTAATTCTCAGAAGGCAAATGAGCATAGAAAGCTTTATTTCCATTTTTCCCCTATTTTATAAGGGGAAAACATGATTGGTGAACAGGAACGACACCTCTGTAATTCCATTGGTTAAACCAGAGAAACAGCAAAACACCAGCTGGGGAAAATTGTTAGGAGAAAGAATTGTTGTTTGCCAAGATTGTTTTGAGAAAGAAACTTGTTGAGAAGTTTTCCTTTGGAAAGAGCCAGCAGCTGTTAGCAGGCTCAAAATTCTCTCAGGAATATCAGGCCCAAGGTGTTGGAGTGAGGAACATCCTGGGTGCAGCCCAAATGTGGATTTGTGGAATGGGTCAGGTGGAAGGAGCTGAAATCCCATCCCATTCCACTGGGACACCTTCCACCATCCCAGGCTGCTCCAACCTGGCCTTGGACACTGCCAGGGATCCAGGGGAAGCCACAGCTGCTCTGGGAATTTTGTTCCACCCTCCCAGCCAGGAATTCCTTCCCCATATCTGTCTCTGTTGGACACAAAAGAAAGAGGATTGACTGCAGAGTGATTTACAGAAGGCAAATGAGCATAGAAAGCTTTATTTCCATTTTTCCCCTATTTTATAAGGTATTCTGATACAAAATTAACATGATTGGTGAACAGGAATGGCACCTCTCTAATCCATTGGATAAACTGGAGAAACAGCAAAACAGCACCTGGGGAAAAATGTTTTGGAAAAGATTCTTATTTGCCTGGATGGTTTTGAGAACAAGACTTTGGTGAGAAGTTTCCCTTGGGAAAGAGCGAGCAGCTGTTTGCAAGCTGAAAAATTCTCTCAGGCTCAGCAATGTCAGGCCCACAGGTATCCATGTAAATCTTCCCATTTTCAACTCCCAGCCATTCCCTGTGTCCTGTCCCTCCAGGCCTTGTCCCCAGTCCCTCTCCAGCTCTCCTGGAGCCCCTTCAGGCCCTGCCAGGGGCTCTCAGCTCTCCCTGGAGTTTTCCCTTCTCCTCTCCAGGTGAGCACCCCCAGCCCTCCCAGCCTGGCTCCAGAGGGGCTCCAGGGATTCCTCTGGAATCTCTCCACATCCTCCTGATCCCACATTCCTGGTGTGTGCAGCTTTAAATCTGAGCTGGATTGCCTCAGATCCCTTCCCTGGGATGTGTGGAAGTGGGATTTGTACTACTCCATCTGCTGCCTGAGGAGGAGGGCGAGAAATGTAATGAGGAGAACTTTGGGAAGACAAACATGGACTGGGGAATTGGATGGATTCCTTTTAATAGTTCAGAGCTCTCCGAGTGAGGATGAAATCATGATAATTCCCAGGAAAAAAGGCACTGGGAACAGCAGCTCCTTAATTGGACCTGAACAAGGTGATGGGAATGGGAAACTGGGACCGCTGAGTTCCCGTGGTGGATTCTCCATCAAGGAAAGGGATTTTTGCAGTTCTTCCCTCCTAAATCAACAGTTTAGGTTAAAAGCCCAAGAATTCCTCAGCTGGATTTTGAAGTGTAACAGGATTGTAGAAATTGGGGGAAATGGAACAACTGGGGACTCCCAGCATGGTTACAAAACTCACACTGAGCTGGTTTTATTCCATATCCAAGCAGAGTGAGGTGGAATTACAGGGAGGGAGTTTGGAAACGGAACAGATCCATTGGGAATATTTATTTGCCTCTTGTAGTTTTTTTCTTTGCTTCCACTTTTCCTAAACAAATTCCCTTTGGATGGGAGGTCAGAGCCAGCAAAGCTGCATTCCCACCTCTGGATTCCTCTGCATCCCACCTCAAATTTTCCAGGTTTTTCCTTCCCTTTTCTGGCTTTTCCCCAGAAATTTCTGAGCTTCTTTAAACCAAAGTTTTAATTAAATGCAGATAAAGCAGAGTTTATTCTAATTTCAATTTTAAGAATTCATGGAAAACATTCCAAACTTAGGGAATACAGCAGTGACGTTGCCACAGAATTCCAGTGGTGCTTTTTATCTTTATCCTCTTCCAGACCTGTATTTTTAAGGATTCTGATCCATAGGCACTGAAGGAGCTAAAATTTGATGTTTTGTTCTCTTAGATGATTTAAACAACTTTGGAAAAGAGCTTTGCCCTAAATTATTCAAGTAATAAATATATTTGGGAAGGTTGGATGGGACTTGGAGCAACTTGGGGCAGTGGCTGGAAAACTTGGACAGGAGGAATCCCTGTCCATGGCAGGAGGTGGAATGGGTGGGATTGAAGCTCATTTCCATCCCAAACCACTCCACAAAATACAGATTTTATCTTTCCATACTAAATGTAAAATCTGTGTTTTTATTGACTTGATATATTTAACATTTTCCCTGAATTTCTTTCATTTATGGAAAAGTTCCTAATTGCCAGCTGTGGGATTTGATGGTTTCCTTGAGTTTGTTCCCAAAGAAGTCTGGGAAAATACAGGATAATAATTAGGTGTTGTTTTCTTATACAGAGATATTAAAAAACACATAAAAATATAAATATGGATCTAAAATCCTGGAATGACAAACACATCCACAGCCAGGATGCAGCTGTTTGGGATAAAAACATCCCTCAGTCATGGGAACAATCAGGAAAACAAATCCTGTGCTGTTTTTAGGCCATCTCCAGAGGAGAGCTCATCAAATCTGCATGAATTCCAGGCCAGGAGTGCTCCCAGCTCTCCCTGTGCCTGTTTTCTCTGGAATTCTGTGTTCTGCACATCCAGGCAGGGTTCAGGAGGGTCAGTGCTCCCAGCCTGCAATGATGGATTGAACTTGGCAGCTCCACAGCCTCAGGGCTTCCTTGGGAGCTTCCTTGGAAAGCAGGTGAGCTGCTGGAGAACAGGAATCAGCCTTTGTGTCCCTCCTGCAGCTTTCTCCTGGAAGTTTCCCTTTTTTTGGTGTGTTTTTATGGATTGGTGATTTGAAAAATCCATGGAAAAGGTGGAGGAGTTGTGGGACACGGGGTCAGAGGTGTCCTTGGGTTCCTCCAACACCTGGAGGTGCCACCAGGGCTCCTCTGGCTCATCCAGGCACGGGGTTGGATTTATTCCAGTGGGATTCCAGCAGAGCCAGGCTGGGAATTGTCACTGCTGGTTCTGAGGGAATGGGAATGGCACTGAGAGCTGCTGTCAGCATCTCTGCCACCAAATCCACAGGGATTGGAGAAGGGAAGGATCCAGGGAGAGCTCAGAGCCCCTGGCAGGGCCTGAAGGGGCTCCAGGAGAGCTGGAGAGGGGCTGGGGACAAGGGATGGAGGGACAGGACACAGGGAATGGCTTCAAAGTGAAAAAGTGGAGATTTGGGTGGGACATTGGGAAGGAATTCCTGATCTTGAGGGTGGAATGGAATTCCCAGAGCAGCTGTGGCTGCCCCTGGATCCCTGGCAGTGCCCAAGGCCAGGCTGGACAGGACTTGGAGCAGCCTGGGACAATGGAAGTGTCCCTGTCACTGGTGGGATTTAAGGTCCCACCCAACCCAACCCATTCCCAGATTCCATCTGCACAGCTCAAGCATTCCAATTTTTCCTGGATTTTTTCCCTGAAAACAGACGTGATCCATCCCCTCAAGGTGGGAATGGATCCTGGAGTTCCCGAGCTGCTGCCTTCTCCTGGCACAGCTTTGCTGGGATCAGCACTCCTGGAATGCTTTTTAATCTCCTGCAATCAAATCCATCATCAACATTGTGAATTCCCATCCTGCTCCTCTCCTGCTTCTCATGGAAAACCATCCCAAACTGCTCAAACGCTCCTGAATCAGGATTTTCCTGAAGTATTCCAAGTAATTCTCTTTTGATCCAAGTGTTAATCGCTAATTTTGATGGCATTTGTTTCACCTTTTCCCAAAGTGTGCAAAAGCTTTGGCGGGGAATTCTCTTGGCAGAAATTTAAACCAGGAAAGGATTTTCCTGACCGTGGAATTTTTCATGGTTGTGTTGGAAGCTTTCCACAATCAGCTGGGGCTGGAATTTCACGTGAAGGGCGAACTTTGCGTTCTCATTTAGATGTTATGATTTTAGTTGAATGCTAATGAGCCTTTAATTAGCATTTCTGAAAGTTAATGACTGAGCTAACGGGCTCGGGGCTCCATGGGGGATCTCCAGATCCCTGCACATCCTGGGGAGGAGCAGCTCCAGGCTGGGAACAAACCCTGCTTCCCCCAGGCCGGGTTATTTGGGGAGGAATGGAGGCACCAATCTCCTCTCCACAACCAGGGACAGCATCCAGGGAATTCCCTGTGCCAGGGAAAGTTGAGGTTGGATGTTGGGAAAAGGGGGTGAGGGGGCACTGAAGGGGCACATTCCCAAGGTTTCCAGAACTCCAGGAATGGTTGGGAAACGCTCAGGATGGGATTGTTGGTGTGTGATCCCTGTGGATCCTTTCCAGCTCAGGATGATAACATGGGGTGAAATTTTAGTATTTTAATAGCACAGGGATAAAATGTTTCTAAAATCCTGGGAATGGATTCAGGTTGGGCCTGGGAAAGAGAACTGGGACTGGGAAAGAGAGCTGGGACTGGGAAAGGGAGCTGGGACTGGGAAAGGGAAAGAGAGCTGGGACTGGGAAAGGGAACTGGGACTGGGAAAGGGAGCTGGGACTGGGAAAGGGAACTGGGACTGGGACTGGGACTGGGAAAGAGAACTGGGACTGGGAAAGGGAACTGGGACTGGGAAAGGGAGCTGGGACTGGGAAAGGGAGCTGGGACTGGGAATGGGAGCTGGGACTGGGACTGGGACTGGGAAAGAGAGCTGGGACTGGGAAAGAGAACTGGGACTGGGAAAGGGAGCTGGGACTGGGAAAGGGAGCTGGGACTGGGAAAGGGAACTGGGACTGGGAAAGGGAGCTGGGACTGGGAAAGGGAGCTGGGACTGGGAAAGGGAACTGGGACTGGGAAAGAGAACTGGGACTGGGAAAGAGAACTGGGACTGGGATAGGGAGCTGGGACTGGGATAGGGAACTGGGACTGGGAAAGAGAACTGGGACTGGGAAAGAGAACTGGGACTGGGAAAGGGAGCTGGGACTGGGAAAGGGAACTGGGACTGGGAAAGAGAACTGGGACTGGGAAAGAGAACTGGGACTGGGAAAGGGAGCTGGGACTGGGAAAGAGAACTGTGACTGGGAAAGGGAACTGGGACTGGGAAAGGGAGCTGGGACTGGGAAAGGGAGCTGGGACTGGGAAAGAGAACTGGGACTGGGATAGGGAGCTGGGACTGGGATAGGGAACTGGGACTGGGAAAGGGAACTGGGACTGGGAAAGAGAACTGGGACTGGGATAGGGAGCTGGGACTGGGATAGGGAGCTGGGACTGGGATAGGGAGCTGGGACTGGGAAAGGGAACTGGGACTGGGATAGGGAACTGGGACTGGGAAAGAGAACTGGGACTGGGATAGGGAGCTGGGACTGGGATAGGGAGCTGGGACTGGGATAGGGAGCTGGGACTGGGAAAGGGAGCTGGGACTGGGAAAGGGAACTGGGACTGGGAAAGAGAACTGGGACTGGGAAAGAGAATTGGGACTGGGAAAGGGAACTGGGACTGGGATAGGGAACTGGGACTGGGAAAGGGAACTGGGACTGGGAAAGAGAACTGGGACTGGGAAAGAGAACTGGGACTGGGAAAGGGAACTGGGACTGGGAAATGGAGCTGGGACTGGGTGGGCCCTGGGAACGAGGGGTTGGCTTTGTCTTTGGTAGATCGTGTGAAACTGCGCCTGCACAATCCTCATATGATAAGTAATGTGATTGTTAGATGTAACGATCATTGATAATTGAATATAATTATTGTTTGATTATAATAAGAAAATCAGAATCATGAGAAAGGATGTTTGGGGGTCTGGTGGATTCGGGGTTGGATGAAATCAGTGCACACAATAGAACAAGAGGGGTTTAATCATTAATTTATAGTTATGTAACAAAAAAGAATATAAAACATTTTCATTTCAAATCCATGTCAGAGTCAGATTTGGGGTTCACCCCTGATTCCTGAGCTCTCCTCAATAAAAGCACCTGGCACAGAATCATTCCATGATTCTACACCAACAAGGACATTCCATGATTTTATATTTGTGTATTTTATTTTTATGTCCCTGACGTTCTGCTCTGACCCCACCTCGCTCCTGTCCCTCTCCACCCCTGCCTGGTTCTCCCTGCACTTGGATTGATCCCAGGGCTGGACAAACCCAACTTCCCATCCTCATCCTCACATTCCTTGTGAAAATTCCCCAAACCTGTCGAACTGGGCTGATCCAACCCAAATTTTGAATTCTTTTCCTCAAGATTGTGGCGCTCGTTCTGCTGTGGCTGCCGCAGACCCAACTCTGCCTTCCCCAAGTTGTTTTCTTGTTGCTTTTCTATGGGAAAAGAGGATTATTCTGGTTGCAATTTCCATGGAAACAATTACCATAAAGTATTGATCGCCCAGGATAGATTGGGAAGCATGAAAGGATAGAGGTTGTCTCCATGGAAACACGGACATTTCGAGCTTTTTATTCCTTTTGAGAAAAGAATTCTTACGGCTTTCCTTTAAACAAGTTTCTGGTCCGGTTGAAAAGAATTGTGTGGTTTTAATTAAAATTGTTGGTGTAATCAGGGTCTGTTTTAATAGCGTTCCTAAATTGTGAGGAAAAGTCTGGAATGGCATTTTCCTAAAAAAAAATAAAGGATTTGCAGCATTTGCAGAGCATTTTTCACATTGAAAAGCAGCTGAGCCACACCATTAACTGTCCATGAAAAACAGGGAAAAAATCGGCCTTTTCCTTCTGGAATTTAGGGATTTTTTGGTAGGATTTGACTGTTTTCCAGGATTTTGATGGATTGATAAAGGAATTCCCAACCTGGGACAGCTGCAGGTGGCAGAGGGAGTTCAGGTCCTCAGGCTGGATTTGGTTCAGGAAGGGCTGAGGTTGGACTTGAATTCTTCTGATTTCAAATCTTTCATTCCCCATCTGAGAACCTTCAAGGCTTCATTGCCGGGGATGTTTTGGGCACTTTGGAAATTCCTCCAGGGAAATGATGGGAGAAAGGATCCCAGTTGTCGTTTCAGGAATGGTTTGGATGCTCCAACCTCAAATCCCAGAATCCCAGACTGGTTTGGGTTGGAAGGACCTTCAAGCCCATCTTGTTCCTACCTGGACACCTCCCACCATCCCAGGCTGCTGCCAGCCCTGTCCCTGGACACTTCCAGGACACTTCCACGACTTCTTTGGATGAAAAATCCCCAAATCCCCAAATTCCCCATCCTAACTGCCAGCCTGGAAATCATTCCAAGCTTTTCCCTGCATGGTTTGGAACCAGTGGAGACTTTGCAGGAGCCTTTAAAGGGATTTGGAAATCTGGTGGAATTAAAAGTTTTCCCAGAGGAAAACCCTTGGAACATCCAAATCCCTGTGGAGGAGTCTGGGTTTGGAATGAGGTGGGCTTGAAGGTCCCTTCCAACGTGGAATCATGGAATCATGGAGTCATGGAATCATGGAGTCATGGAGTCATGGAGTCATGGATTCATGGAGTCATGGGATCATGGAGTCATGGAGTCATGGAGTCATGGAATCATGGAGTCATGGAATCATGGAGTCATGGAATCATGAATTCATGGAATCATGGAGTCATGGAGTCATGGATTCATGGAGTCATGGAATCATGGAATCATGGAATCATGAATTCATGGAATCATGGAGTCATGGAATCATGGAATCATGGATTCATGGAATCATGGAATCATGGAGTCATGGAGTCATGGAGTCATGGAGTCATGGAGTCATGGAGTCATGGAATCATGGAATCATGGACTCATGGATTCATGGACTCATGGAATCATGGAATCATGGAGTCATGGAGTCATGGAGTCATGGAGTCATGGAATAATGGATTCGTGGAGTCATGGAATGATGGAGTCATGGAATGATGGAGTCATGGATTCATGGATTCATGGATTCATGGAATCATGGAATGATGGACTCATGGAATCATGGAATCATGGAATCATGGAGTCATGGAATCATGGACTCATGGAATCATGGAATCATGGAGTCATGGAGTCATGGAATCATGGACTCATGGACTCATGGACTCATGGAATCATGGAGTCATGGACTCATGGAGTCATGGATTCATGGAGTCATGGATTCATGGAGTCATGGAATCATGGAAGGGTTTGGGTGGGAGGGACCTTCAAGCCCACCCAGCCCCACCCCTGCCATGGGAATGGATTTTTTCTGTTTCCAGCTGAACACCCCTAAAAGCTGATTTTTGTTTTTATGGCTTTTATCCACGTTTCTGTACCAGACTCCAGGGAGTTTTTCATAATTCCCTTTTTTCCAAGCAAAGGTTCAGAGCTGACCTCACTTCCAGATCCCTGCATCATTCCTTGTGTTTACATCTTAATTATTCCCAGCAAATCCAATACTTTTCCAATATTTATCCCTTAAAACTCTTCCTCTCTGTGCTCTGCCTTCGTGCTCTGGTTCCCTTCATCAGCGTGAGAGCTGATAAATATTTAGTGTGATATAAATAAGTACCTCGATACCACATTAAACATTCCATCAATTAAAATTCCAGCTAATTGAAGGCAAAACGTGTCAGTCTGATGAGAAACGAGTCCATTAAGGCAGGAAAAACAACATTTAGGAAGGAATGGGATTGTTTTGGCAGCTACGAAACAATTGCAGCTTTTTCAGATTATATTGAATTCTTTTCTACTCTTTTTAAGCTTTTTTCTGTGCAAATTGAGGGTGAGACCTTGCTGGGGATTTGGGAATTCCATAAAGGGGGATTGTGAAACAATCAGGCTGTGGAGACAAAACAAAGATTTTTAAATTTTTTTTTCATTCCAGGATTTTTTTTCCACCTTTTTAGTGTCATCAGGAGTCTCTGGGTTTTGTAACTTGAATTGTCTGTAGTTGTACTTGGGTTTATGGAGTTAATCCCTGGTTGGAGTCACAGAATCCTGGAATGTTTTGGGTTGGGAAGGACCTTGAGGATGATCCCACGGGCAGTGACACCTTCCCACCATCCAACCTCAAATAAAACCGGGAATACTCCGTGTTTAATTCAGGAAATGGGGGAAAAGCAGGAATGACTACACAGCAGATCTGCTGGAGCAAGGGGGAAGTGAGAGGATCCAGGGAAAGCTGAGGATGATGGAGCAGAGGAAAAGCAGGAGCTGGAAGATCCACGAGTGTGTGGGCTGGCAAAAAATGTGGATCAGCAGGAGATGGAGCAGTCTGGGGTGTCAGCAGGGGTGGGGGATGACAAGGCAGGTATATATAATTTATTTATATAATTTATATAATTATATATATAATAATATAATATTTTCTATATTATTATACTATATATAAATAAATATATAAAATAATATTTATATATATAATTCATCAATCTATAAAATATATTATACATATTTATATTGTATATTTATCATATATTGTATATATTTATAATATATATTTATAATATATTGTACATTTTTATAATATATATAAATAATATTATTTTTATATATTTATATATATATATATATAAAATATATTTTAAAAGTCATTTTCAGTGTAAGTATCAGCCAGATGCCAACTTCAAAATAAAAACAGAGTTCTGAGAAAGTCTGAAATTGATAAAAGAATAAAAATACCAAAGTACCACTGGAAATACCGAAAAACCACCGGAACTGGGATTTGCTTCCCAAATCCCAGCTTTAGTCCAGAGTTTAGTCCTGGTTTAGTCCCAGCTGCTGACGTGTGGCTGGAAGCAGAGTTTGGATTGGGAAGGACCTTAAAGCTCATCCCACCCATGGGCAGGGACCTTCCATAGACCAGCCTGGATTTGGGCACTGCCAGGGATCCAGGGGCAGCCACAGCTGCTCTGGAATTCCATCCCAGCCAGGAATTCCATCCCAATATCCACCCAAATCCTCCCTTTTCCAGCTTACAGCCATTCCCTGTGTCCTGTCCCTCCATCCCTTGTTCCCAGTCCCTCTCCAGCTCTCCTGGAGCCCCTTGAGGCCCTGGGGAGCTCCACAAAGCTGGAATTCCTGGAGCAGCACCCATGGGAGCATTGCTGCTCCTGGAGCTCCTCTTTCCCACCTGCTCTTCCTCGGGATCTGTGGAACCCCGGGGGCAGCTGGAGGTTTGGAGCTGAGTTTTCATTCCAGGGATCTCTCTGTGATCCCAATCCCATTTTGGTGTTCCCAAGGCAGGGACAGCAGCAGCTCAGTCACCACAGCCCCAACAAATCCCCTTTTTATAAAGTCAAACCTTCCCTGTTTGTTCTGAAAACGCTGAGGTGAACATTGCAGCATCCAGAGAAACATTGGAAAAGGGAACGTGTCCCTTATCAGGCTCAGCAGAATTCCGGGATCGGGGATGTCAGGTGGAAAAGAAACTTTTATTATTATTATTATTGAGGTCTTCATTGATGTCTTTAATTTCCCTCTGCACCTCTTCCATCTTTTATGGAAAAGGAACAATTCAGGTGCACAAGGTGCACAGCAAATCCCTGCCTTGCTTCCACATCCTTCCCTCGGATCCCTCAGCTGGAATTCCAGCCCATTCCCGCTGCCCCGTGCTGCAGGAAGCACATCTGGAAATTTTATTTTTAAAATTCCAAGCAATCCCTTTAATCTTGTTGAGGGGTTATTTTTGTGTTAGTTTGGAAGGGATGTTTGGAAAATTCCGGGATGTTTTCTGTCTGTGAAATTCCAGAATCCCAGAATCACCGAGGCTGGAAAAGCCCTGCAAGACCATCGAGTCTCTTCATGGAATTCCAGAATGGTTTGGGTTGGAAGGGAATTTAATCCCTGGGTGCTCCAAACCCTTTCCAGTCTGGCCTTGGACACTTCCAGGGATGGGGAAATCCTGCCCAAAATCCCCAAATTCCCAAAAAACCCACCCTAACAGCCAGCCTGGAAATTCCAATTTCCAAACTGGAAATTCCCATCACTGCAAGCAGCTGCAATTATTTCAAGGATAATCCCAAATTCAAGATTCCATCCAGGGAGACTTTTATTCCTCTGGGAATCAATCTTGGAAAAACACTGGGAGAAAATAAAATCTCCTGCACTTTGTCCCTGCTGTTATTTTCATTCCTTTGTGTTCTGTTTGCACAGAAGCTTCACAATTCCATTTGCTGCCTCCCACACGGAGCTGCAGGTTCCTGTGGAGCCGGGAGCAAATCCGCCTGGATTCCCAAAAAAAAAAAGAGGAATTTTCTTTTCCTGCTGTTACCTGAATTGCCAGCCAGGGATCAGGATCTGTTTGGATTTTGGGGTGGGATTTGCCTCTGGAAAAGGCTCTAAATTCACTTTCAGTGTTGGGTTTGGAATGGAATATTTGTGCTTTCCCATAAAACAGGAAATTTATTAAAAGTACGGAGGTGTTGTTTAATCCAGGTTTTATCTCCCACTGCCCGGCTCACATCGAATTATTTGGTTCTGAATTACTTTGGGAAAGAACTTTGGATAAAAGAGTCGGATTTTGGGGTTTGGGAGTTTTGGTGCTTTCCTTGTGTGTGGTTTCCATTGTTTTATCTGGAATTTCATCGTTTGGAATAACGAAATGAATGTAAAATCTTCATTTAATGCCGTGACATTGAAAGGTGATGGTTTATCCTTGGGTTTGACTGGAGATTTTATTCAGATTTAATTGAGAATTTTAATTGAGAATTTTAATTGAGAATTATTTTAATTGAGAATTTTAATTGAGAATTCCTGCTCCAAGTGCAGCAGCTCATCCCAAACGTTGGGAATTGACCAATTCCGTGGGATCCTGGGAGTTGCTGCCGGGTTGGAGAAGCCAAACTCACGGATCCCACAAAATTGGGGTGGGAATTACATCCAGAGTTTTTGGATGGATGCAAAAATAGAAATTTTGGGATGGGATTTGCCTCTGGAAAAGGCTCTAAATTCACATTCAATGTTAGGTTTGGAATGGAATATTTGTGCTTTCCCATAAAACAGGAAATTTATTAAAAGTATGGAGGTGTTGTTTAATCCAGGTTTTATCTCCCACTGCCCGGCTCACATCGAATTATTTGGTTCTGAATTACTTTGGGAAAGAACTTTGGATAAAAGATCAGGTTTGAGGTTTGGGAGTTTTGGTGCTTTCCTTGTGTGTGGTTTCCATTGTTTTATCTGGAATTTCATTGTTTGGAATAACGAAATGAATGTAAAATCTTCATTTAATGCTGTGACATTGAAAGGTGATGGTTTATCCTTGGGTTTGACTGAAGGTTTGATTCAGATTTAATTGAGAATTTTAATTGAGAATTTTAATTGAGAATTTTAATTGAGAATTTTAATTGAGAATTTTAATTGAGAATTATTTTAATTGAGAATTTTAATTGAGAATTCCTGCTCCAAGTGCAGCAGCTCATCCCAAACGTTGGGAATTGACCAATTCCATGGGATCCTGGGAGTGGCTGCCGGGTTGGAGAAGCCAAACTCACGGATCCCACAAAATTGGGGTGGGAATTACATCCAGAGCTTTTGGATGGATGCAAATATAGAAATTTTGGGGTGGGATTTGCCTCTGGAAAAGGCTCTAAATTCACTTTCAATGTTGGGTTTGGAATGGAATATTTGTGCTTTCCCATAAAACAGGAAATTTATTAAAAGTATGGAGGTGTTGTTTAATCCAGGTTTTATCTCCCACTGCCCGGCTCACATCGAATTATTTGGTGCTGAATTACTTTGGGAAAGAACTTTGGATAAAAGAGTCGGATTTTGGGGTTTGGGAGTTTTGGTGCTTTCCTTGTGTGTGGTTTCCATTGTTTTACCTGGAATTTCATCGTTTGGAATAACGAAATGAATGTAAAATCTTCATTTAATGCCGTGACATTGAAAGGTGATGGTTTATCCTTGGGTTTGACTGGAGATTTTATTCAGATTTATTTGAGAATTTTAATTGAGAATTTTAATTGAGAATTTTAATTGAGAATTTTAATTGAGAATTTTAATTGGGAATTCCTGCTCCAAGTGCAGCAGCTCATCCCAAACGTTGGGAATTGACCAATTCCGTGGGATCCTGGGAGTGGCTGCCGGGTTGGAGAAGCCAAACTCGTGGATCCCACAAAATTGGGGTGGGAATTACATCCAGAGCTTTTGCATGGATGCAAAACCAGAACCTGAGGCAGGTGAACAACATTCCTGGCAAGGAGAAGCTGCAGATTTGTGCAGTTGGAATTGACTTTTCCTGGAATTCCAGCCATTTGAGGAGCTGTTCCTGGGAATATCTTTAATATTCCTGGCACATTTTATGTTCCAAGAACAGCGTTATGGACATGGGAATTGTAAATTACAGCGTTGAGCTGGGTGAAATTCCTAATTAACGCCCTAACGAGCTGCCAGGGCAATTAAAGGATGAGGGGAGAGCTGGGTTTTGTGGATGTGGGTGGGGAAACTTGGCTTGGAATGAAATCTGGAAAATCCGGAATTTATTGACCAGTGTTTCATGCATCCCATCCTGTGGGATTATTTTTTAGGAAAACAAGATTTTTCCTAAAAAAATCCCAGCAGTTGCCTTTGGTCACATCTCCAACCATTCCTGATTGATCAATTCCTCATTTTTAGCTTTCCTGTGGTGGATTTTCTGGGATAGGCTTGAACCTGAAGGGTTAAATGGGATATTGGGAAGGAATTCCTGGCTGGGATGGGATTCCCGGAAAAGCTGTGGGTGCCTCTGGATCCCTGGAATTGTTCCTGGGGTGGGAATGGAGCTTTAGGGTCCTTCCCACCCAAACCATTCCAAGATTCCATGATATTCCAACAGCATTTAATTGGACTCCAAATTTAATTTAATTAATCCCAACTAATTGGATTAATTAGCTTCCCTCAGATAAAAAGAGTTAAAAACTTCAACAAACCAGCTGAAAACACAACAAATTCCTCCTTTCACTTTTCCACACGGGCAGGACAAAATTCCTCGTGAAAATTGGGACTAAAATCCATCTTTAGGAAGATTTGTCCGACAAACTGAATTATTCATGGCGGCTGCAGTGGCAGGGAGATTAATTAATTAATAAATTAATTAATTACCCCCTCAGCCTCGTTAGGGCCACTGGAAGCCCCCTGGGTGGAATTCCTGTCGTGTCCAATTAGCAGCTCATTAACCCTGAGGTGACTCTTCCCTTGAGGAGGGATCCCATCCCATTTCTTTGGCTCTGGTTTTATTCTTCGGGGTCAGATTTTATTCATTGGGATCTGATTTTATTCATCGGGATCTGATTTTATTCATTGGGATCAGATTTTATTCATTGGGATCAGATTTTATTCATCAGGGTCTGATTTTATTAATTGGGATCAGATTTTATTCATTGGGATCTGATTTTATTCATTGGGATCAGATTTTATTAATTGGGATCAGATTTTATTCATTGGGATCAGATTTTATTCATTGGGATCAGATTTTATTCATTGGGATCTGATTTTATTCATTGGGATCTGATTTTATTCATTGGGATCTGATTTTATTCATTGGGATCAGATTTTATTCATTGGGATCTGATTTTATTAATTGGGATCAGATTTTATTCATCGGGATCAGATTTTATTAATTGGGATCAGATTTTATTCATCGGGATCAGATTTTATTCATTGGGATCTGATTTTATTCATTGGGATCTGATTTTATTCATTGGGATCTGATTTTATTAATTGGGATCAGATTTTATTCATCGGGATCAGATTTTATTAATTGGGATCAGATTTTATTAATTGGAATCTGTTTCTGACTCGTTTGATTCTGATTTTAATGATGTGGTGGTGCCATTTCCAGACAAAACAGTCTCCAGTTGGTCTCCAAATCCCCTAAAAAATATAAATAAAATAAAAATAAAATAAAAATAAAATAAAAATAAAAAAAAAATAAAATAAAATAAAAATGAAATAAAAATAAAATAAAATAAAATAAAAATAAAATTAAATTTAAATTAAAATAAAATAAAATAAAATAATAATAGAAAATAAAAATAAAATAAAAATAAAATAATAAAAAATAAAAATAAAAAATAAAATAAAATAAAAATAAAATAAAAATAAAATAAAAATAAATAAAAATAAAATAAAATAAAAATAAAAATAAAAATTAAAATAAAATAAAAGTAAAATAAAAATAAAATAAAAAATAAAAATAAAATAAAAATAAAATAAAAATTAAAATAAAATAAAATAAAATAAAAATAAAATAAAAAAATAAAATAAAAATAAATAAAATAAAATAAAAATAAAATTAAAATAAAATAAAATAAAAATTAAAATAAAAAAAATTTAAAAATTAAATAAAATAAAATAAAATAAAATGAAAATAAAATGAAAAAATAAAATTAAATTAAAATAAAATTAAAATAAATATAAAATTTAAAAAATTAAAATAAAATAAAAATTAAAATAAAAAAATAAAATAAAAATAAAATAAAAATAAAATAAGATAAAAATAAAAATAAACTTTAAAAAAATAAAATAAAAAATAAAAAAAATAAAATAAAAATAAAAATTAAAATAAAATAAAAATAAAAATTCCCTAGCCTAAAAATCAGTTTTCCCAATTTTTATGCCTGAACACACCAATATTGGTGCCCGGGGGTTTCCTTGATGGGCTCCTCATGTGGAAAATTTGGGAAAAAATGAGGCTCAGGCCAAGTTTTTGTTCTCCTAAATTCAGGAATAATTTTCCAGCTGCGTCTGCTCCCCCTGGAGCTGCTCCTGGGAGGTTTCCGAGCTTCCCAATGGAGCTGTTGGGGGAGCTGATGGAAAATTTGGATGGAATCCGTGTGGAATATGTGTGAGAATCACAAAATCATGGAATATCCCAGGCTGAAGGACACCCAGGGATCATGGATCCAACTCCAACCCCAAAATCCCTAAAATCCCCTAAGAGTTTTTCCTGGGATTTGGGAGCTTTGGGAATGTGCCCTTCCCTGGCCTGACTCGCTCCAGGGGAGGAATTTCTGTGATATTCGCAAGGGAATCAACTCCAAACTGGGCCAAACTGGGCCAAACTGGGCCAAACTGGTGCTGGTTTTGTTCTTCCAGCATCCACATTTCCCTTCCCTGCACATCCAGGGTTTTATTTGGTTTCCAGCTTTCTGTTTCATCCAGATGAGGTCACCCCTGGCACAGATCCCGAGGGAATTCCTGACATTCCAGCAGCCCAGCAGCTCATCCTTCACCAAAAAAATAAAACCAAAATTATCAGGATTTCAGTAAAAAAAACCCAAAAATATCAGGATTTCAGTAAAAAAAAACCAAAAATATCAGGATTTCAGTAAAAAAAACCAAAAATATCAGGATTTCAGTAAAAAAAATCAGGATTTCAGTAAAAAAAAATCAGGATTTCAGTAAAAAAACCCCCAAAATTATCAGGATTTCATTAAAGAAAACCCCAAAATATCAGGATTTCAGTTAAAAAAACCCAAAATTATCAGGATTTCAGTAAAAAAAACCCCAAAAATCAGAATTTCAGTTAAAAAAACCCCCAAATTATCAGGATTTCAGTAAAAAAACCCCAAATTATCAGGATTTCAGTAAAAAAACCCCAAAAATACCAGGATTTCAGTAAAAAAACCCCAAAAATCAGGATTTCAGTTAAAAAACCCTCAAATTATCAGGATTTCAGTAAAAAAAACCCCAAATATCAGGATTTCAGTAAAAAAAAAAAAACACCAAAATATCAGGATTTCAGTAAAAAAAAACCCAAAAATATCAGGATTTCAGTAAAAAACCCCAAAATTATCAGGATTTCAGTTAAAAAAACCCCCAAAAATATCAGGATTTCAGTTTAAAAAACCCCAAAAAATCAGAATTTCAGTTAAAAAAACCCCAAAATATCAGAATTTCAGTTAAAAAAACCCCAAAAAATCAGAATTTCAGTAAAAAAAACCCCAAAATATCAGAATTTCAGTTAAAAAAACCCCAAAAATATCAGGATTTCAGTAAAAAAAACCCCAAAAATATCAGGATTTCAGTAAAAAAAACCCCAAAAATATCAGGATTTCAGTAAAAAAAACCCAAATTATCAGGATTTCAGTAAAAAAAAAAACCCAAAAAATCAGGATTTCAGTAGAGTTTTATATTTCCAAAATGGTCATTCCACATTTGACTCCTCTCCACAACTGGGATGGTTCCCAGGGCACTTCTTTGGTGCTGAAGAGATTAAAACTCTGTTTTTAAGAAGAAAATTTCAGCTCATTTTCAACCTCCTTATCCCTAAATCCTGAAAATTCCCTGCCCTGTGCTTCACCTCAGCTGCTTCCACTCCAAAATGTCAGGATGCTTCCTTTGATTGAAAATTCCTCTATTTATGATGGAAAAAAAACCCCTAAAATGCAATATTTAATCCAAAAACGTGAAGGGAAGAGGATAAATCTTCCTCATTTCCAAACATTTAGACAAAGAAAAGGAAAAATCCATCCAAATCCAAGGGAGAGAACAAATAAAACTTGGGGGCTGAGGAAGAATTTCACTCCTGGGTTGTTTTTTTTGCTGTGTGAAACACAAAGTTGTGATTTTGTAGCTCTTGTTTTTTATCTGGTTCTTAATTTGATCAATTTGTTTTTCGTGTTTTTATTTCCCCGAGCAGCCCAGCAGTGGAATTGAACAGAAATGTTTTGATGAGCTGCTCAGTGCACAGCAAAAAATACCCCGGAATTTAGAAAAGCATCCAAGGATCAAACCCAGCAGTGGAGCTGGAGAATGAGTCAAAATTACAGATTTAGGGAGGAAATAATTCTGTGGTTTTGAGATTTCTTCTGGGGAGAAAACAGTGAATTCATGGGAGAATTTCAGAGTGAATTCTTTTAAATTTCAGGGTGGATTCCTTTAAATTTCAGGGTGAATTCTTCTAAATTTCAGAGTGGATTCTTTTAAATTTCAGAGTGAATTCTTTTAAATTTCAGGGTGAATTCCTTTAAATTTCAGGGTGAATTCTTCTAAATTTCAGAGTGAATTCTTTTAAATTTCAGTGTGAACTCTTTTAAATTTCAGGGTCAAATCTTAAATTTCAGGTTGAACTATTTTAACTTTCAGGGTGAATTCTTTTAAATTTCAGAGTGGTTTCTTTTAAATTTTAGGGTGAATTCTTTTAACTTTCAGTGTGAACTCTCTTAAATTTCAAGTTGAATTCTTTTAAATTTCAGGGTCAATTCTTTTAAATTTCAAGGTGAATTCTTCTAAATTTCAGGTTGAACTATTTTAAATTTCAGGGTGAACTCTTAAATTTCAGAGTGGTTTCTTTTAAATTTCAGGGTGAATTCTTTTAAATTTCAGGGTCAAGTCTTTTAAATTTCAGGGTGACTTATTTTAAATTTCAGGGTCAAGTCTTTTAAAATTCAGGGTGAATTCCTTTAAATTTCAGAGTGGATTCTTTTAAATTTTAGGATGAATTATTTTAACTTTCAGTGTGAACTCTCTTAAATTTCAGGTTGGATTCTTTTAAATTTCAGGGTCAAGTCTTTTAAATTTGAGGGTGAACTCTTTTAAATTTCAGAGTGAACTCTTTTGAATTTCAGGGTAGACTCTTTTAATTTTCAGAATGAGTTATTTTAAATTTGAGGACAAACTCTTTTAAATTTCAGAGTGAATTCTTCCAAATGGATCTTTTCAGGTGATTTTTAAAGAGAATTCCATTGGCACTTTGATGAATCAATTTCCCCTCCTGATTTTTCAACTTTGTCACCTGAAGGTTTTTGTTGATTCTCTCAAATTTGTCACCTCAGGTTTTGCTTTTAACCCTGGCTCAGAGCATCCCAAACCACAAAAATTCCAATTTATTTTCCTTCCCAAAGGCCAAGCAATCCTTTCCCTCAGCACAATTCCGTGGGTTTATTGTTTGGGTGGACACAGAGCTTTCCTCCTCCAATCCTGGAGATAAATGTGTTTTCCTTGGGTTGTGCTCCCAATGAAACAGTTGGGATTTCACTAAAAATAGCCGGGCCTTGGGTTTAATTACCGACTTTTCTTTTCCCCAGGATTTGTGTGCGCTGGAGGTTGGCAGGGTTTTGTTTCCAAGGAAACAAAAATGCTCTGCACTCACCGTGCAGCCCCTGGCTCCTACAGGAAAATGCCAGAGACATTCCTGGGATGTGGGGGGAGCTCTCACCCCTCTGCCAGCCCCCAAAATTCCCAATTTCCTGGGAATGGCAAGGCTGGAATTCCATGGATGGGCTGCTTCCCTTCATTACTGGAGGAGGAAATCTCACAAAGGATAATTGTGCCAAGGAGAAAAATTTCTTGGCCTTTGGGAAGGAAAATAAATTGGAATATTTGTGTTTGGGGATGCTCCGAGCCAGGGTTAAAAGTAAAACTTGAGGGTACAAACCTGAGAGAAGCAAAGAAAACCTTCAGGTGACAAAGCTGAAAAATCAGGAGGGGAAATTGATTCATCAAAGTGCCAATGGAATTCTAGTTAAAAATCACCTGAAAAGATCCATTTGGAAGAATTCAACCTGAAATTTAAAATTATTCACCCTGAAATTTAAAAAGGTTCACTCTGAAATTTAAAAGGGTTCATCCTGAAATTTGAAAGAATCCACCCTGAAATTTAAAAGAATTCACCCTGAAATTTAAAAGAATTCTCTGAAAATAAATTGGAATATTTGTGGTTTGGGGATGCTCTGAGCCAGGGTTAAAAGCAAAACCTGAGGTGACAAATTTGAGAGAATCAAAGAAAACCTTGAGGTGGGCGACAAAGCTGAAAAATCAGGAGGGGAAATTGATTCATCAAAGTGCCAATGGAATTCTAGTTAAAAATCACCTGAAAAGATCCATTTGGAAGAATTCACCCTGAAATTTAAAAGAATCCACCCTGAAACTTAAAAGAATCCACCCTGAAATTTAAAAGGGTTCACTCCAAAATTTAAAAGAATCCACCCTGAAACTTAAAAGAATTCACCCTCAAATTTAAAAGAATTCACCCTCAAATTTAAAAGAATTCTCTGAAAATAAATTGGAATGTTTGGATTTTGGGGATGCTCCGAGCCAGGGTTAAAAACAAAACTTGAGGTGACAAATTTGAGAGAAGCAAAGAAAACCTTCAGGTGACAAAGCCAAAAAATCAGGAGGGAAAATCCATCCATTCCCTGGAGGTTTGGCTTTAAGATCCCTCCCAACCCAAACCATTCCAGGATTATTTTGGGAATAATCTGGGAGCCGTTGTTTTTATGGGTTGCAATGTGGGAAAGGGCAGAGACTTCCCAATTCCACCCCCTGAAAATCAGGGAAATGGGAGCACTAAAAACAATCTGAAAATCCTGGGAATGGGAAAACAACTTGGGAAGAGTCCGGATGCCAGAATCCAAAAATTTTTGTGTGAGTTTAGAGAGGTTTTTTTGGGAAAATCTTTAGGATGAGCCTCTCCTCTCCCTGTTGTGAGATAAGGATATTTAGAGGGTGGGGAATTGCAGTTAAATCCGTGGAATATTCTGGGATTTGGGATTAAATCCCTCAAAGACCTTGAAAATTCCCTGAAAGCTGCTCTGGGATCATCATTTCCCCACCACATCCAAGGGAGCTCCTGCAGAGCTGCAGGGACATCCCAAAGCCAGTGGAGGCTGAGGGGGGTAATTAATTAATTTATTAATTAATTGATCTCCCTGCAGCCCTTCCCTGCCATTGCAGCCGCCATAAATAATTCAGTTTGTTGGACAAACCCACCTGAAGATGGATTTTAGTCCAAATTTTCACGAGGAATTTTGTCCTGCCCGTGTGGAAAAGTGAAAGGAGGAATTTGTTGTGTTTTCAGCTGGTTTGTTGAAGTTTTTAACTCTTTTTATCTGAGGGAAGCTAACTAATCAAATTAGTTGGTATTTTTGAAGCTTCTTGTTGAACCTCCTTGGAGAGAGAGTGGAATTTGATGGAATCTCCACTTTTATTCCCAATGGAACAGCTCCAAGGCTCCGTTTTTCCAGGCTCTGCGTAACAAAGCTCAGCTTAACTGCGTGCAGTTCACCCTGGGGAATGTTCTGGCACATCCACCCTTCCCCAATTATTTAAAAATTAGTGATTTTTTGTTGAAATGTTGTCAATGTTCACACTTCCCAACATGCCAAAATCCCCTGGCTTGGCTGGGTGCACGGAGGAAGGAATATCAATGTGCTGCTGGGGGTTGGAATGGGAGTTGTTTTCCATTTAACTGCTGTCCAGAGGAGTTGATTTTGGTGGCAGAAATTCAGGGTGTGATTGAGAAGGGGGAGCTGCAGCGTGTCAAGGGAATGGAAATCCCAGAATTCCAGACAGGTTTGGACTGGGAGGGAGCTCGAGGTTGATCTCATTCCATGGGCAGGGGATGATATCTGGGAGAACAAAGTTAGACAGGATGGTGATGGGATGAACAGAGACAGAAGGCAAGAAAACAGAAGGTTTTATTTAACTTATTTCTTTTTATTTTTTAAATAGTTATTTATAAACTTTATTTATTTATTTACTTTTTAAAAAATTCTTCCTGCTATTTTATAAAGTGCTACGATGCAAAATGAACATGATTGGTGTGTAGGAATGACACCTCTCCAATTCCATTGGTTAAAGTCCAAAAATAGAAAACATCAGCTGGGCAGAGTTGTTAGGAGAAAAAAAATATTTTTTACCTCGATTGTTTTGAGAAAAAGAGTATTTTTTTACCTGGATTGTTTTGAGGAAAATAGTATTTTTTACCTGGATTGTTTTGAGAAAAGTGTATTTTTTACCTGGATTGTTTTGAGGAAAAGAGTATTTTTTACCTGGATTGTTTTGAGGAAAAGAATATTATTTACCTGGATTGTTTTGAGGAAAAGAGTATTTTTAACCTCGATTGTTTTGAGAAAAAGAGTATTTTTTACCTAGATTGTTTTGAGGAAAAGAGTATTTTTTACCTCAATTGTTTTGAGAAAATAGTATTTTTTACCTAGATTTTTTTGAGGAAAAAACCTTGCTGGGAATATTTCCTTTGGGAAAGAGTTAACAGTTACTAGCGGGCTAAAAAATCCTCTCAGGCTCAGAAATTCAGGCCCACCTTGAGGTTTCCTCCTTGCCACCAGATCTGATGGAAGGGGAAATATTGTAAAATATTTCCATGCAGATGGATCTGTGCTCCCAGGAACTTGAGGGATGGTGGGAATGAATTAGGGGAGAGGAGAAAGGAGCAATCCAAGGGAAGTGCTGCTTTCCTGGCAGGAAATCGCTCCTTAAGTGGCGCTCCCGAATTGTCAGCTTGCTTGTTTTAACAGCAAATGTGTAAAAACCCAGCCCTGCTTCTCTCCAGGAGATGGGAAAGCTCTGGAGAGCTTCAGGGAAAATAAAAAAACCTGTGGGGGTTATAAGTCATAATATTGTGACCTATTCCAGAGGCAGAGATTTTATTCCCGATAAATCGGCGCTGTGGAGGAGGCGCAGGGAAAGCAGGGAAGGTTTGGGATGATCGGGGTCTGCCCAGCCCCATCCTGATCCTTGTGGGGAGATCCGGATCTTTGTGGTGGGGTCTGAACCCAAATCCAGCTCGGGATGCTCCAGGCTGGGTTTGGGGTCGGATCCTACCACAAAGGGTCGGATTTGGGGTCAGATCCTAACACGAAGGATTGGATTTGGGTTTGGATCCTACCACAAAGGGTGGGATTTGGGGTCAGATCTTAACACAAAGGGTCGGATTTGGGGTCAGATCTTAACACAAAGGGTCGGATTTGGGGTCAGATCCTAATAGAAAGGATGGGATTTGGGTTCAGATCCTACCACAAAGGATGGGATTTGGGTTCAGATCCTACCACAAAGGATTGGATTTGGGTTCAGATCCTAACACAAAGGATCAGATTTGGATTTGGGTTCGGATCCTAACACGAAGGATGGGATTTGGGGTCGGATCCTACCACAAAGGGTCGGATTTGGGTTCAGATCCTAATAGAAAGGATTGGATTTGGGGTCAGATCCTAACACGAAGGATTGGATTTGGGTTTGAGTTCGGATCTTACCACAAAGGGTCAGATTTGGGTTCAGAACCTAAGAGAAAAAATCAGATTTGGGTTCAGATCCTAACAGAAAGGAAACGCCCCGTGGGGGTTTCTCACTCACCCAGGAACATCCCGGGGCTCAGTTTCCCTCCTGGCCTGGAAAAGGGAAGAGAATTCCAGTGCTGAGCGTTCCTTTGGCAGCTGCTTCTCCAGAGGGATTCCCTGGGGGTGAGCCAGAGCTTGGAGAGCTGGGGAAGCCTCAGGGTGCTGGGTAGGAGAGATGGATCATCCTGGATCATCCTGAGGGGTTCTGAGGGGTCCTGAGGGGTTCTGAGGGGTCCCGAGGGGCCCTGAGGGGTTCTGAGGGGTCCTGAGGGGCCCTGAGGGGTTCTGAGGGGTCCTGAGGGGTCCTGAGGGGCCCTGAGGGGTCCCGAGGGGTCCTGAGGGATTCTGAGGGGTCCTGAGGGGTCCCAAGGGGCCCTGAGGGGCCCTGAGGGGTTCTGAGGGGCCCTGAGGGGTTCTGAGGGGTCCTGAGGGGTTCTGAGGGGCCCTGAGGGGTTCTGAGGGGTCCTGAGGGGTACCGAGGTGCCCTGAGGGGCCCTGAGGGGTCCTGAGGGGTCCTGAGGGGTTCTGAGGGGTCCCGAGGGGCCCTGAGGGGCCCTGAGGGGTTCTGAGGGGTCCTGAGGGGTTCTGAGGGACCCTGAGGGGTCCTGAGGCACTGGGAATTTGCAGCTGGAGAAGAGGAGGTTTGGGAGGGACCTTCTGGATCTGCAGGAGTCCCTGGCAGGAGGGGCTGGATGGGATCAGGCTCTGCTCCCAGGGAACGGCCTGAGGGAAGGGTCAGCTTGGAGATCAGCAGGAATTTCTGCATGGAAAGGGTGTCAGACATTAGGAAGGGCTGGAATCCCCATCCCAGAGGTGTCCAAGGAATTCCTGGAGGTGGGGACAAGGCAGGGGTTGGGCACAGCTGGGACTCGTTGACCTTGCAGGGCTTTTCCAGCCTCACTCACTCCAGGAATTCCAACACTTTTCCCCTGTTTTGTTTCATTTCATTTCATCCAGCACTGCTGCTTCCCTGCCTGAGGGAATATCTGCTCTCCCAAGACGTGGAGCACCAAAGAAATTTCACTTTAGGCCCCAAAGTTTGTGGCATTTTCTGCTCCTGGAATTGTTTCCATGCTGTGAACCCTGCAGCGGCTTCTCCCCAAACCCTGAGAGCTCCAGGGGCTGGAAGGAGCCACAGTGGGATATAAAACCCCATAAAGCTCCCTGAGGATGCAATAAAAGGGGAGGGAGGTCAGGATTTCATGCAGCTGGGGAGGTGGGAATGTGCTGGGAGCAGGCGCTGCTCATTCCCAGCTCCCGGGGCTCCATCAGGGAATGCTGGAAGGGTGTCAGCAGAGCTGGTGTTGATGGAAAATAGATCCAAACATTCATTAATTGCCAGCTCAGCCAGCCCCAGACCCCTCTGCACGAAGCAGCTGCTGCTGTTGAGTCATTGGGTTGGAAACTCTTCAGGAACTTTGCAGGGATGAGATTTTTTCCTTCTCTTTTTATTTCCATGTTTTCGTTCCCTCTGCTCCTGGGACAGCTTTTCCTGCTCTGTCCCACTCCCCCCACCCCAGTCTGGCAGCTCTGGCTCCCAGTTTGGCCCCTCTGAAGGTGGTGAAGGGATTGCTTGGGAACTCCTCCTCTCCCACACTGAATTCCTGGGATTGAGCGTTACCCGCCGGAAAATGGGATTTTATTTATGGGAAGAGAATTGGTGGGAAGGGTGGAGGTGATGAGTCTGCCTGGGGAAGGGGAATGGTCCTGGGGAAGGGGAATGGTCCTGGGGAAGGTGAATCGTCCTGGTGGCACTTTGGGGTTGGATTTGTGGAGCAGAGGTCAGGGTGGGCTGAGAGCAAAGCTCCAGAAATGACAAATTCCCACTGAAAAATGACTTTGAGGGATCCCATTTCTGGAAAACACCAAGTGCTTGTGCCATCTCCTGAGAGTTTTTATCCAGAGCTCTGGAAACTGAGAGGAACCTTCTGGAATGAGTCCAGGAGCTGCTCCAGGAGCCAGGCTGGGAAAGCTGGGGGTGCTCACCTGGAGAGGAGATGCTCCAGGGAGAGCTGAGAGCCCCTGGCAGGGCCTGAAGGGGCTCCAGGAGAGCTGGAGAGGGACTGGGGACAAGGCCTGGAGGGACAGGACACAGGGAATGGCTGGAAGTTGAAACAAGGTAGATTTAGGTGGATATTGGGAAGGAGTTCCTGGCTGGGAGGGTGTGGAAGTCTGGAATAGAATTCCCAGAGCAGCTGTGGCTGCCCTTGGATCCCTGGAATGTTCAAGGCCAGGCTGGGCAGGGTTTGGAGCAGCCCGGGACAGTGGAAGTGTCCCTGGAAGGTTTTAATTTCCCTTCCCACCCAAACCATTCCAAGATTCCAGGATTTAATGCTGCAGCACCTGGCACACAAATCTCCTGCAGGTTTCAAGCCACCCTACTGTCGGTACAGCTCGTTATTTACCCGATAGAATTCCCAAATTTCTGAAAAATCCCATAGATTATCTGGAAATGAGGATTGATGAGCTAATTATTGTGAGTGGATCTGTGTTTTGGGATCTGAAATAAGTTTATTTTTCAGGGCTTCACAGAGAATGGTGGTGTTTATTGTCAGGTTGGCAAAATAATATTCCTGGAGCTCTTGGGCAGCCTGTTCAGGAAAGAAGATGGAATTAGAATTGCAAATCAGGATTTCATCATCCTCAATCAGCGTGGCCAGCCAGGAGGGATGAATGAGGAGCTGCTCAGGAGCCCCAGGAATCGCAGCCACCCCAAATCAAGAAATTCCTTTGTGCTCCCTGCAGGGGCATGTGGCAAAAAAACCCAGGAATTTCAATATTGAGGAAAGGGTCAAAAGGAAAATGTCAGAAGTGTGGGGGAAGCTCCTTTTGGGGTGGGTTTTGATGATCAGCTGGGGTGGTTGTGTGTGTTATCCCAATTATTCCAGAATTAGCAATGACAGGGAAGAAAAATATCCCTGAAAACATAATTAGGGTTTATTTAATTAGGGTGAAACCCCAATATCCAGGGTGAAAATAATACCAATAATAACCCCAATAATACCTCCGTGCAGGTCTTGAATGTGGGAAGGCAGAGCAGGGAATGAACTCCTTTTTACATTCTGTGCTTCTGGTTTATCTCAAAACTCCCCAAATATCCCCTGCTGTTTGTCAGGCACAGGGAACATTCCTGAGCCTCTCCAGGAGGGAATAAAGGTGCCCGAGCACGGGAGGCCTGGAGACTTTCAAGCTGCTGCCTTATGTAACTTTGCTGAAAGATGTGGAAAAAAAAATTACAAAAAAAAAAAAAAACTGTTCAGGGCTGGTTTTCCGGTTTGTGTGCGATTTTTCAGGAGATGTTTGAAGTTTCCCTGGAGGAGCAGCGATGCTGGGGCTGCCAGCATGGCCCGGTGGGAGGAGGCTCCTCGTTAGCACGGCTTGCAGAGGCTAATTAATAAACAGACAGAATCTGGAGAGCCAAATGAACAATTTGGGGATTTGGGAAGTGTGTGGGAGCAGGAGTGAGGCCTGGTGGGTTCTGAGCTCAGCCCTGGGATTTTGTGCCTTTCTGTCCTGTTGATCCTGCAATTCCTGGGGTTTCACTTGGAATAATTATTGAATTGTCCAAGAAACTCCAGAGGGAAAATCCCAGGGAATGATTATTGTCCTTCCCACCCAGGCACTCTGTGATTACTGCAATCCTCCACCTCAAATTCGGGGTGCTGGATGCAGGGAAAGGCTGGATTGTGAAGGGAGACGCCAGAAAAACGGGAATGGGGAGGGAAAACGCACAAACTCAGCACAGTGGGGCTGGAAAAACCAACAGCTCATGGATGTGGCCGCTGCAGAATTAGCAGAGAATTAATTTTGGTTTTTTCTCCCCAAGAATAATGAGGAGAACTGGCAGATGTTCCTTCCACAAGGTGGGGTTCCACAGGGACAGGACACAGGGAATGGAATTAGATGGGATATTGGGATGGAATTCCTGGCTGTGAGGGTGTGGAGGAGCTGGAATAGAATTCCCAGAGCAGCTGTGGCTGCCCCTGGATCCCTGGAATTCCCCAAGGCCAGGCTGGAGCACCCTGGGACAGTGGGAGCTGTCCCTGCCTGTGGCAGGGATGGGATTTAAGGCCCCTTCCATCCCAACCCATTCCATGATCCCATGATTTGGAATGTCTGTGTGTATTTACCTCCATCCATGGATGTTGGGCACCTTTTCCATGGATAAAAGGCAGAATTCCATGGTCTCCACAAAATTCTTCACCACTGAGAGTAAAACTGGCTCCTGCCAAGCCAAAGTGGAGATGGAGCAAAGCCAAGGAGAGATGCAAACTTTTGGGATATCAATCATCCATGCCCCATCCTGATCTTTTCCTCATACCTTCCATTTCCCCCTATTTTTATAAAGTTTTTTTTTTTAATCAATAAATAAAAATACAGATTTGTCAATAGAATAAAAATACGGATTTATGCCTCATCTCCCAATTAGGGGAGAGAACCCCACAGGTTTCTCCAGTCTGGAAAAGCTTTTCCTCAGCTTGGAGTGTGTCAGAGCAGCTGGGGATGGAATGGCACCGTCACTCTCCCCCTTCCCGGGATTTTTAAATTGGATTTGGCATCTTAACTGCTGAACCAGCTCGGGGTGAACTGCACGGAGGGGGCTTGGATTGTCCCCCTGCTCTGTCCCCTCCTGCTGCTTTGGGAATTTCATTCCTAAATGATTTCTCCCAAATCTGGGGGAGAAATGGGGGAAATATGGGGGGGAAATAGAGGGAAAATGGGGAAAAACATGGGAAAAATATGGGGGAAAACATAAGAAAAATATGGGGGAAAGGGGGAAAAATAGGGGGAAACATGGGAAAAATATGGGGGGAAATGGGGAAAAATTGGGGAAAACATAGGAAAAATATAGGGGAAAACATAGGAAAAATATGGGGGGGAAAGGGGGAAAATGGGGAAAAACATGGGGGAGAAATGGGGGAAAACATGGGAAAAATATGGGGGGAAATGGGGAAAAATAGGGGAAACATAGGAAAAATATGGGGGGGAAATGGGGGGAAAGGGGGGGAAATGGGAAAAAATATGGAAAAACTATAGGGAAAAATGGGGGAAAACATGGGAAAAATATGACAGGAAATGGGGAAAAAGAGGGAAAACATAGGAAAAATATGGGGGAAAATGGGAGAAAGGCGGAAAAATGGGAAAAAAATATGGGGGGAAAAGGGGGAAAATGAGAATTACTGATGGCTGATGAAATTTCTCCATCACCTATGAAATCCCGTTTATCTATCACCTATAAAATTCCATTTATCCATCACCTATAAACCCCCATTTATCCATCACCTCTACAAATCCATCCCCCATAAAAACCCCCTTTATTCCCCTTTCCCAACGCCTCTGATCCCAGCTGATGGATCAAATCCCTCCCTTCAGTTGTCAAGGTGAAACGTGTGGACACTTCAGGAGGGGGGAAAAATAAAAAACCCCGAACAACCCAAACCCGGCGAAGGGAAAAAAGTTGCGGTGCCCGCCGCGCCTTGGGTGCCGCTGAACTTTGTCCTTGCCCGGCCCCCTGGGGTCCCTTTGTCACCTTGGTCACCCCCGCGAGGTGCGGGCGGGGCAGAGCCCTGCTGGGATTGCTGATCCATCGCTGGATCGCTTTTCTTGTCATCCATCCATCCATCCCTCCATCCATCCATCCGTCCGTCCATCCATCCGTCCGTCCATCCATCCATCCATCATCCATCCATCCTTCCATCCATCCATCCATCATCCATCCATCATCCATCATCCATCCATCCATCATCCATCCATCATCCATCCATCCATTTATCATCCATCCATCATCCATCCATCCATCCATCCGTCCGTTCGTCCGTCCATCCATCCATCCGTCCGTCCATCCATCCTTCCATCCATCATCCATCCATCCGTCCGTCCATCCATCCTTCCATCCATCATCCATCCATCCGTCCGTCCATCCATCCTTCCATCCATCATCCATCCATCCGTTCGTCCGTCCATCCATCATCCATCCATCATCCATCCATCATCCATCATCCATCATCCATTCCATCCATCATCCATCTATCCATCCATCCATCATCCATCCCTCCATCCATCCATCCATCATCCATCCATCATCCATCCATCCATCCGTCCGTCCACCCAATCCATCCATCATCCATCCATCATCCATCCATCAATCCATCATCTATCCATCCATCATCCATTCCATCCATCCTTCCATCCGTGCTCGGCGCTGCCAGCTCTCCCTTTGTCCCCGCGTCCCCTCCCGGCGTGCGGGGGGTGCCGGAATTTCGGGAGCGGCTCCGGGGCGGATGCGGCCCCATCCCCACCCACCCACCCCGGCAGCCCTGACGTGTGGCTGAACCGCGCCGGGTTCCGTGTGGAGCGGCGGCTTTGAGATCTCGTCAATCTTGTAAAATTCCATTTTATGCAGAGAGAGGAGGGAGAGAGAGAGAGACGGGCACACGGATCCGGCAGCGCCGCGCGGGGCGAGGCTGCGGCTGGCCGGGATTTTCCCGCAGGAGCAGCGGCAGCAGCAGCACCTGGATGGGGACGGACAGGGCTGGGAGGCCGGGCGGAGGCGCAGCCCCGCGGGCGGGGGACAGCGGTGACAGCGACAGTGACAGGAGCGCCGAGCACTCCGCTCTGGGCTGGCAGTGACCCCTGGCACAGCATTCCTGCCTTCCCTGCTTTGGCGGGATGGAGGATCCCGGCCTTTTCCCAGCCCAGCCCGCTCCCCGCTGCTTGTAGCCGCATCCCGGGAATCTCATCCCGGGAATCTCATCCCTGATCCCCGCGGATGCTCCGCGGGAGGGACCCGCCAGCAGCGGGGGTTCTGCAGCGTCACAAAACTTTGCCTCGGCTCCGGAGAGGAAGGAGGGATGTGACCTGGAAAGGAGGAACAGGAAAAAAGGGGATGTTGCTGCAGCTTGGAAAAGCTTTTTTTTTTTTCTTCTCTTGTCTCAGGATCACTGCAAGGGATTATACAAATGAGAGCAGGAAGCTGCAGTCGAGGGGGGTGCCAGAAATAGATTTATTTTTTTCTTTCTCCTGCTAGAAATGAAGAGATTTGGGAGTCCGTAGAGGCTGTTCCAAAGGCACCCCCACTTTTTGCATTCCTCTAGAAAAGTGACATCCACCTGCGAGGGGAGCTGCCATGTAATCCCAAAGAGCCAAAACTCCGGGAAACATCTCCAACTCCAGAGAGACCCAAGTTTGGGATTAGCAGGACATGTCCTGACTCTTTCCGGGCAGTGGAGGAGCAGGAGCAGCTGGGAAAATGTTAAATATCAATATTTTACCCAATCGCCGCCATTCGTGGATTTGGTGAGTATGCCACGGGCTCACCGGGCACAAAACCTTGGGAATCAGGATTTTTCCTGGCTCAGAAGCAGCTGCTGGATGGGAACATGGATCAGGGGATCCCTGGAGCTGTGGGTTTGCTGGATATTTCCTTCTCTGGTCTCCCCTTCCCAGAGTTTGATTTGGGGCACCCTCGCGACGCCTCCGAGCGGGGACTGTGGGCACAGGGTGGGGAAAGGATGGAAAATTTCCTCTTGCCCTGGTTTATTTTCCTTCTCTCAGGTGTTTATGAACCTCGATTTTCCTTTAAAAAATTAATGAGTCCCTAAAACGTCCTTTGCTGGAGCTGTTCCACGGTGCCACCTCGGCTCCTGCTCCCTGTTGCATTTTAATGAGCAGATGGAGCAGCTGCTGCTCTGCTCTGGCTGGGGCAGGGGGACAGGGACAGCACTGGGACATTCCAGAGGCATTTCCCAGCTTGGGATTGGGAGATGGCACCAAAACCTCTTTTTATAGGCAAAGATCCTCTGGTGGAGTTCAGGGCTGGACTCTTGGGGTGGTGTGATCTTCCAGTGTGGATAATCTGTGGAATTTTTAGGAATGTAGAGATTATTTTATATCCTGGTTATTCCAATCCTGCATTCTGTGATCTCACCTGCACACAAATATTCGGGTTTTACAGAGAATTGAGTCTCTGTAATCTCATTTTGGTTTTTAATCGTGTAACCGTGGCTCTGGGATCAAGCTATGGGTCAATGTTTGTACATGGGAATGAAAATATCCAGGCTCTGAGCCTTGGAATGGTGCTGGGTGCTGGGATTGGGTTCTCCAGGGCACATCCTGCTGCTCCTGTGTGCATTCCAGGGATAAGAGAACGGGAAGGGAAAAGGAAAACGCAGAGCCTGAGTTAAAATGATGGAATCCTGGAATGGGTTGGGTTGGAGATCATCTCATTCCATCCAGGGACACCTCCCACTGCCCCAGGCTGCTCCCAGCTGGCCTTGGGCACTGCCAGAGCTTCCCTGGGAAATCCATCCCAGGGAGGAATTCCTTCCCAACATTCCTTCCTAACACCCAGTCTAACCCAACTTATCTTGGAATTTTTCCCCTGGTTCCACCTCGATGTGTCCTTGGTTTGGTTTGGAAAGTTCCTCCTGAGGAGGAGCCCCAATAAGAAAGAGGAATGAGAGTTGGGAAGTGTTGGTTGATTTCCCAGATTTACAAATGAAGGGAAGAGTTAATTATGAGTTAATTAAGGGAAGGGGAAGAGTTAATTAAGAGTTGTGTGTTAATTATGGACAAAATCAGGGTCCAAAGAGCCCAGGAAGTAATGGGAAAAAATGGATTTCCTTTGGAGAAAGGAGAACCCCATTCCTGTGGCTGCAAGAGGACAGAGATAATTAATTTTAGCTCTGGGAGCTGAAACAAACTCAGAGCAGCCCCGAAATCCCAGCAGGGGAGATTGTCAGGGACAGGCCTGGGACAGATCAGAGCTGTCAGATCAGGCAGGGGAGTTTCAGGTGATGGAAACTGAGCAGCTCAAACGGAGCCTTGGCAGGGGGTGGATTTATGGAGGAAGGGATAAATTATCCCAAAAAATTCACTTCACCCGTGCCCAGGTGAAAGCAAAGCCAGTTCTGGCCTAGCTGGAGTCAGACTGAGCCTTGCTAAACCAGACCTGTGTAAGCTCACGGTGGGTGAGAGTCGTGAATTCCTGCTTGAAATGTTCCCAGGGATTTCTTTGCTCTGGAATAAATGTTTTGGGCTCCCTCAGAGCTTCTCCCTGCTCTGTCCCATCATCCAAAGGAGATTTTTAGCTGGATTTCCCCCTGGCCTAGGGGAAGGTGTGCTGCCCATGGCAGGGTTGGATCAGAGGAACTTTCAGGCTCCATTCCAAACATTCCATGATTCCATGGGTGGATTTATCTTCCATGCTCTCCCCCAAGCCCAGGAGAGGAGCTGGTGGCTTCCATCCCCTCGTGGACAGGGTGGGACCTCGGTCCCTGCTGCTGTGGGGGTGCAGAGGGGAGGGATCTGCTCTGTGCTGAGGGATTGGGGTTTGGGACAGATTTTGGGGAAATGGGAACTGGGATTGCACCAGCACAGCAATTCCTGCTGGAAAAATGTGGGAATTCCTGGTGGGAATTTGTGGGGACTGCTCCAAACTCAGGCCTGGGCCTGCACTGGAGCTGCAGAGGCTGAGCTCTGTCCTGACAGGAAGCAGTGGGACCAAATCCCAGGATTTCTGAGGGCTCAGGAATTTTGGGGAGGTGCTCCACAGCTCCCGGTGGCAGCTGCAGTGACAGGTCCTGCTGGAACACAAACAGATTTATCAGTGCTCTGATAATGGTGGCATCACAGTCACCCTGACCTTGACTCCCTCAGGGTGAGCTGTTGCCCTTGGATGTGAAGCTGGAGGGATTTTCCATGGGTTGGTACCATAATCATGGAATTACTGGCCTTGGAAAAACCCTCAGGGACCTCTGAGCCCCCCAGCACTGCCCCGTGTCCCCAAGTGCCACATCCACAGGGCTCTGAAACCCCTGCAGGGATGGGCACTCCCCTCCTGCTCTGGGCAGCTGTGCCAGGCTGGAAAGGAAGAAATTCCCCCAAATATCCCATCTAAACCTCCTCTGGGACAACTTGGAGCTGCCTCCTGTTCCCTGGGAGCAGAGCCCGATCCCCCCCTCACTGCAGGGACAAATCTCACTTTGATTTTTATATTGACTTTCAAAATACTCAGGGTTTGCTCTGGGAATTAAAACTCCCCAAACCTGCGGGTTAAACCTCCCAGCCACCTTCTTTCCACGGATTTCAGCTGGATCTTAAACCATTTTGGTTTTCCTGACGGATTAATTCCGCAGCCTCCTATAAATAGGCAGGATTTCCAAGGGAGCAGGAGGTAGATTGGAGAACTCTGAAATCTGCAGGCACAACTCAGAAAGGAGAGGCCAAATATTTCCCCTGTGCCTGGAGGAGCACAAAGAGCTGCAGCAGAGACAGGGAGAGGGAACTGGGGAGAAAAGGATGGGATTTAATTGGCAGTGGGGATGGAGGGGCCTCGGTGCAGGAGCAGGGTTGGTATTTAGTGACCTTTCCCTTCTCCTCAGGCTGGGCCCTTTCAAGTCCTTCCTGGCTGTGTTTTCCCGCTGCTTTTGAAAGGCAGGAGATAAGAGTTCCTGACGTGTTTACATTTCCACATTTCCATTCGTTATCTTCACTTCCAGGGAAGGAATCTGGGTAGCCTCAGTGGGATGGGAAACTTTTCAGCTGAGCTCACAGACATCTCTGCCTGTCATGCACACAGAGCTGTTTTTCCAGGTTATTCCTCCTCCTGCTGCTGCTCCTTGCCTGGCCTGAGTCCTCCCTGGCTGCAGAGATCCCTTGGGATGGGCCTGGATGGAGGAGCTGCTCCCCAGCCTGGCTTTGGTGTCCCCAGTGAGGTCCCCTGGGAGAGGTGACAGCCAGGGATGAGCAGGAAGCCCCAGGGTTGCTTCCCCTGGGTTCTTGTGACTCCAGGAGGGCCTGGAGCTGCTGGAACAACTCCAGAGGAAATCATAAAGGGAATGGGTCGAGGGATGGGATGCAGGGAATCCAAAAGGAGGAGACTGACCAGGCTGGGAGAGCTGGGGGTGCTCACCTGGAGAGGAGAAGGGAAAACTCCAGGGAGAGCTGAGAGCCCCTGGCAGGGCCTGAAGGGGCTCCAGGAGAGCTGGAGAGGGACTGGGGACAGGGACAGAGGGACAGGACACAGGGAATGGCTTCAAAGTGAACAAGTGGAGATTGGGGTGGGATATTGGGAAGGAATTCCTGGCTGGGATGGTGGAGAGGCCCTGGAATAGAATTCCCACTGCCCCTGGATTCCTGGCAGTGTCCCAGGCCAGGCTGGAGCACCCTGGGACAATGGGAAGTGTCCCTGACGTGGCAGGGATGGAATCAGGGATTCCTTGAGCCTTTTCCAACCTGAGCCATTCCTGCATCCTGTGAATTCAAACTCAGCTCTCAGCACCTCTAAGAAGTTCTGGAGTTTTTTCCACTCTTAGCAGGCTTAGCGATGCAGATTCCTGTTAGGAAAGCTTGAGCAGGATTTCTCTCCTAACCCTCTTCTCCAGGGGATAATAACTGGGATCTGGATTTCTCTTAGCTCCAATTCCCTGGCAGATCAGGCAATCTCAGGCACTCAGCAGCACCACGATGCAAAAAGGAATTTCTTTTCTTCTTTCCAGCAGAAATTTAATAAAGGGAAATTTGGGCTTCCTGCTGGCCTGGAGTTTGTCACGCACAGAGAATCCCAGAAGTTGAGGGAATTGTTCTGTTCAAACACGGCCTCCAGAGCCTGTGATTTCCATCCTGAGAGCTCCCACTGAGCCAGGCCCCTGCAATTTATCCCCTGGGAAGGTGGGAATGATGGAAGAGCTTTTCCAGGGGCTGGGCAACACTCAAGGATAAATCCGGGTGCCCCCAGTGTCCCAGAGCAAGGCAGGGGGAGGTGGGAATTCCCTCTGCTCCCCTAAGCTCAGCCTAAGTTTAATCCTAAGAACTAAACAAAGGATTTTCCCGTGCTTTTCCCCATCCTGGCTTCCACAGGAGCATCCCCAAAGGGATCCAGGTGTGATTAAAAACAAAAAAAAACCAAACCTGTCATCATCATCATCATCATCATCATCATCATCATTCCTGTGCTGTCCCAGTGCCCCGGGAATTCTGGGTTCTGAGGGATTCAGATCCCACCAGAGCAGAGCTCTGGGGTCGGACAGGGAATGTCTGGGCTGCTCAGTTTGAGGGCAGCCGCTACAAAAGGAAAGATTCTGGGGCTTGGAATTGTGGGATAATAGAATTATAGAGTCGTGGAATTGGGGAATAATGGGATCAGGGAATCACAGGATCATGGGATCATGGAATAATAGAATTATAGAATCATGGAATTGGGGAATAATGGGATCAGGGAATCACAGGATCATGGGATCATAGAATAATAGAATTATAGAATCATGGAATTGGGGAATCATGGAATAATAGAATCATGGAATTAGAGAATAACAGAATTATAGAATCATGGAAATGGGGAATAATGGAATCATGGAATAATAGAATCTTGGAATAATGGAATTAGGGAATAATAGAACTATAGAATTATGGAATTGGGGAATAATAGAATCATGGAATAATAGAATCATGGAATCATGGAATTAGGGAATAATAGAATTATAGAATTATGGAATTGGGGAATAATAGAATCATGGAATAATAGAATCATGGAATCATGGAATTAGGGAATAATAGAATCATGGAATCATGGAATTAGGGAATAATAGAATCACGGAATTGGGGAATAATGGAATCATGGAATCACGGAATCTTGGAATAATGGAATCAGGGAATAATAGAATCATGGAATCACGGAATTAGGTGATAATAGGATCAGAGAATCATGGAATTGGGGAATAATAGAATCATGGAATAATAGAATCTTGGAATAATGGAATTAGGGAATAATAGAATTATAGAATAATGGAATTGGGGAATAATAGAATCATGGAATCATGGAATTAGGGAATAATAGAATTATAGAATTATGGAATTGGGGAATAATGGAATCATGGAATCATGGAATTAGGGAATAATAGAATCACGGAATTGGGGAATAATGGAATCATAGAATCACAGAATCTTGGAATAATGGAATCAGGGAATAATGGAATCATAGAATCCTGGAACTGGGGAATAATGGAATCACAGAATCTTGGAATAATGGAATCAGGGAATAATAGGATCATGGAATTGAGGAATTAGGTGATAATAGGATCAGAGAATCACAGAATTGGGGAATAATGGAATCTTGGAATCATGGAATTAGGGAATAATAGAATCACAGGATCTTGGAATCATGGAATTGGGGAATAATGGAATTGTAGAATCATAGAATCCTGGAATCATGGAATTAGGGAATAATGGAATCATGGAATAATAGAATCCTGGAATCATGGGATTGTGGACTAATAGAATCATGGAATTATGGAATAATAGAATCATGGAATCACAGAATCATGGGATCATGGAATAATAGAATCATAGAATCATGGAATCGAGAAATAATGGAATCATGGAATTAGGGAATAATAGAAGCATAGAGTCATAGAATTAGGGAATAATAGAATCACAGGATCTTGGAATCATGGAATTGGGGAATAATGGAATTGTAGAATCATAGAATCCCGGAATCATGGAATTAGGGAATAATGGATTCATGGAGTCACAGAATCCTGGAATCGTGGAATTGGGGAATAATAGAAGCATAGAATCATGGAATTAGGGAATAATAGAATCATGGAATCACGGAATTGGGGAATAATGGAATTGTAGAATCATAGAATCCCGGAATCGTGGAATTAGGGAATAATGGATTCATGGAGTCACAGAATCCTGGAATCATGGGATAATAGAATCTTGGAGTCATGGAATTAGGAAATAATAGAATCATAGAATCACAGAATCCTGAAATCTTGGGATCATGGAATGATAGAATCATAGAGTCATGGAATTAGGGAATAACAGAAACATAGAATCACAGACTTGGGGAATAATGGAATCCTGGAATCCCAGAATATCCTGAGCTGGAAGCGACCCAGAGGGTCGAGCCCATCTTTTATCACAGAACACCTTCATTCCATGCACTATGAATTTATTTTTTTTTTAATGAGGGTTGGAAAACCCTTCCCTAAACCGTGCAAACTCCAGTGGAAAGCTCCATCCCATCCCTCCAGGAGCTCACACAGTGTCCAAAAGCTCCATCCCATCCCTCCAGGAGCTCACACAGAGTCCAAAAGCTCCATCCCATCCCTCCAGGAGCTCACACAGAGTCCAAAAGCTCCATCCCATCCCTCCAGGAGCTCACACAGTGTCCAAAAGCTCCATCCCATCCCTTTGGGAGCTCACACAGTGTCCAAAAGCTCCATCCCATCCCTTTGGGAGCTCACACAGAGTCCAAAAGCTCCATCCCATCCCTCCAGGAGCTCACACAGTGTCCAAAAGCTCCATCCCATCCCTTTGGGAGCTCACACAGTGTCCAAAAGCTCCATCCCATCCCTTTGGGAGCTCACACAGTGTCCAAAAGCTCCATCCCATCCCTCCAGGAGCTCACACAGTGTCCAAAAGCTCCATCCCATCCCTTTGGGAGCTCACACAGTGTCCAAAAGCTCCATCCCATCCCTTTGGGAGCTCACACAGTGTCCAAAAGCTCCATCCCATCCCTTTGGGAGCTCACACAGTGTTGCTGCTGCTTTGCAGCCACAACCACGGTGGCTCGGCTTTAGGACTTTACGGCACGGCAACCATAAGCTAGGTATGGCGCTCGGGCTAGTAACACGCAGACACCAGTATGGTGGACGGTTAAAAGCATTTATTATCTAAGGCATGCAGTTTAAATAGTCTGGGGTCTTACACTACGTCAGAGGGGCTCTGCAACTCATCAAAAGTTAGTAGGGAGGATGGAAAAGTACTGGTATGTCTGTTAGAGGGGGCCCCACATTCCAAAGGTGATAACTTATCTTGAGGGTTGGGGAGTTCTGCTCTCTCCCGTCACAAACCGATATCTTCCGGGCGCCTGTCCCTTTTCAATCTACATCTGTCTTATATCTCTCTCACATCTCCCCCCCCTCTATCACAAAAGAAATGAGGTAGTTATACATATATATATATATATAGGTACTAAATGAGGTAGAAAGTTAGTATCTAACAAAAGGAAGAAGGAGTTTGGAAACCTGAGTAAGTTCTTGCCAGGCAAGTTTGGAAAAGCTTGTGACTGGCAATGTTCCTGGATTAATTCACGGCATTTCATGTAGGCCTAGGAACAGAATGTTAGTCCGTTCTAGGCGAGCTCTAACAAACGAAACTATCTTGCTCAGCAGGCATGGTCCGAAGATAGCTGTTAAAAGTAGCATTGCCAATGGGCCTACTAAAGTGGAAATCAAAGTGGTTAACCATGGGGATTGGTTAAACCAGGATTCGAACCAGCCTTGCTGAGCCTCTCTATCTTTTTGTCTCTGAGCCAGTCTGTTTCGGAGTTCTGCCATGGAGTCTCTGACGACTCCGGTGTGGTCCGCGTAGAAGCAGCATTCCTCTTTCAAGGCTGCACACAGGCCTCCTTGCTGCATGAACAGGAGGTCCAGTCCTCGCCTGTTCTGTAGGACTACTTCTGAGAGCGAGGAGACTGACTTCTCTAGGTAGGAAATGGATTTCTCAATCCTCTGCAAGTCCTCATCAATAGTCACTTGCAGTTGAGACAGTCCTTGGTGCTGTGTTGCTAGGGCCGAAACACCTGTCGCCGTTCCAGCTGCTCCCAAGCCGAGCAGCATTGCGATGGTTATACCTGTTATTATTTCTCTTTTGTGAAGCCGGCTAGGTTCTTCGAAAAGGTTGTATACCTCTTCATCTGAGTGGTACAGGACCCTAGGAACAATCAGAACTTGGACACAGAAGTCGTTAGAATCATTGAACTTAGGAAGAAACACACAAGGACTTACTCCAGATCTCTGACAAACCCACATTGCTGATGCAGCTGGGACTACCCACTTATTATTTTTTCTGTTGGGCTTTACAATTTTGGCGCAAACATTCCCTTTTCGCTTAGCTAGGGCTGCATTACCAAAACATCTGCCCCGACCTGAGACTTGGCTCAGGGTGATACCTCTGCGGGGTGTGTCCCATCTGCACTGATGAGGTGCATCAGCTGTGGAGTAAGTGAATGAGGTGTTTACAGCAACTCCTTCATAAAAAGGGGGTTGGACATCATAACAAAGCCAACAGGAATTGGTTAGGTTAGGGTTAGATTCATTCAGGGATAGAAAGGTAGCATCTAACATACGAAGGATTGGGTCTGGGTCTGACCTGGTACGAAGGATTGGGTCTGGGTCTGACCTGGTTGATTGGCCTATCTGGAGAGCTTTCTCATCGCTGGTTGTGCCTTTGGTGACATTTGCGGGTAAGACTTTGGGGTAGGTCATGTTTCTCTGTGTCTGCGTGCTTTTAATCACCTTGTTGGGTCCAACCGCTCGGGATGCTGATGGTTGGAGCCTGGTAATTCGCACATTCACCCACTCTTTTGACCCTTGAAGGACCACTGTCCATGCTTTACCCACTGTCCAACCAGGATGATTGGGCTGCAAGACCGTCATGTTATAATATGTACATTTTTTAAATTTAGGGATTTTATAACTGTTTCGATGAGGGTTTCCTAGTACAGAAAGAGGTGGTTTGCAACCTGCGGGTGCCCAGGTGAACCGTAGGAACTGGTCGGGCTCTGGTGGATCCCACCCAGGTCCTGATGGCCTGGCGTCTGTGACTATGGTTTCACAGCCCCAGTACCCACAGTATCCCCACCCAGGGTAATTACAATAACTTTTCCCTGGGTTTGAAGCTGGGCACCAGTAGGATATGTACGCATTTGATGAGTAGGAATTTATCTTTGGTCGTCCTGGAAATAGATCGGTCATACGAAGCACGAAGGATGGAGTGTTTGGTGTGGTGATGTCTCTGAGCACCTTATCGCTGGTAAGGTGTCTCATGACCCACCTAAACGGCTGATGTGGGTAGGGGTCTGGGCTGGCTTGTCCTCTGGTGACAAGCCCCAACAACAAAATCACACAGACAATGTCGTTGATGCTTGGGTCTCACCCGCGTGGGTTTCTCTGCTGCTGTCTGGCGGTTTGGTGGTGTGTCTCGTTCCTCTGGGAGGGGCGTGTATGCATTACGTGGTCGCCCCACCAGCATGTCCTGTGAACAGAAACTCACAGCTCTCATTAGTCTCATCCTGCTCATTGTGAAGATCAGGTTTGATTGATTTGAGAGGACACCACCTGGTTTTCCCGTCCTTTCTGACAGCTGCATACCCTCGCCCTGCAAGCATCAATCTCCAGCCCCGTTCCCACTCACCCAGCTCATTTTTAATTACAACCTGCGGGCCCTCCTCTAATGCTCTGGAGGCCCAGTGTTTTTGAACGGGACTGTTTGCTTCATTTCCTCTAGGGAATTGATTCAATGCTATCAGAGCAGTTGCCAATATACGTGTCTGCTCTCCTGAGGGGATGGAGTTGGTGAAGCCTTCTGATTTTGCCAACACCTCTATCTTGGTTTTTAGGGTTTGGTTTGCCCGCTCAACTATAGCTTGTCCAGTACTGTTATATGGGATGCCTTGTACTAATGTGATCCTCCATTTGGAGGCGAATTCCTGCACTGGTTTAGAAATGAAATTGGAACCGTTATCTGTTTTAATCTGCTTGGGAATGCCAAGCCATGCCATGGCTGTCAGCCAGTGCTGGATTGTGGCTTTAGAGTTAGCTTTGTGATGCTGTGTGGCTATGATCATTCCACTGAATGTGTCCACTGTTACTGCAAGCCATGCTCGAGGCTTCAACAGTTGACACAAGGTGAAGTCTGACTGCCAGATCTCTGAGGGCTTGAGGCCTCTTGGGTTGACCCCACTGGTCCACAGGGGTGACTTCTGGCAGTGAGGACAGGTGGCCACTACATGTTTGGCATCTGCTGTGGTGATTCCGCATCTCTTTGCCAGTGCTTTGGGTCCAATGTGGAGGGATTCGTGCAGTTGACGGGCTTCCTGCAACGTCCAGACGCCTTTCGCTGCAGCATCCGCCTTGTCATTTCCGATCTGGAAGTAACCTTTGACTGGGTTGTGACTGTTGATGTGAATGACGGATACTGTGCCCTTTCGTGAGGAGAGTGCTTCTTCTAGCATCAGGGCTGCTGTTGATGTTGACACACCAGGTCCTGCCATAGCTAGGCAGAGCCTTGCCACGAATATAGAGTCTGTTACGATGTTCAGGTGCTCGTCTTGGAAGAGTCCACACGCCAAGACTACTGCTGTTGCTTCCAGTTGCTGCACTGACAGTGTGGGGTCACATGCTTTGACGCAATGCCATTGCTCTTCTGCCTGCCACACTGCTGTCGCGGTGGAAGTCGTGGAGGAAGCATCTGTGAAAACTGTTGGTCCTGGCTGTGGTCTGTCCATGACTTTCGGTGGCATGTCTATGTCGACTATGGTCAGCAGCTGAGTCCAAGGTGGTCTGGTGGAGTAGAAGATTTCTCCTCCGAATCCGATGAGTGCAAGGGCTAGGTGCTCCGAAATTGTGGTTGACTCAGTGGTCGATTGCTTGCGAAAGGGAAGGTGGATTCTCATTGGCTCAGTCCCTAAGTGTTTCAAGGCGAGCTTTCTGCCTTTCATGATGAGGTTAGAGATGCATTCTACTGCTGGGGAAAATGCACGAGCCGGTCTTCCAAGGACCACCCACTGGATCGGTCGGGCCTTTTCAGAAGGTCCTTGGGCCAATGCTCCCACTCCCCCTTTTGGTGTGAAGTGTACGTATAAGTCCAGGGGCATCGCTGGGTTCCATCTGGCAAGTGTGCCAGTGGACATCTGCTGTTCGATGAAGTCGAGGGAACTCGCTGCTTGCGGTGTCAGCTCCTTGGGTTCCCAGGGATGCTTTCCTTTCAGGAGGTCATACAAAGGGTCCATGACCTCAGGAGGAATCAGGACGATGTTGCGAAGCCACTGCAGTGATCCTACCAGGCGTTGCACGTCATGGAGCGTCTTGATGTCTCGGTGGACTTTCACCTTGGGAGGTGTCACGTAGGAGCTTGTGATCCCCACTCCCAGGAAGGTGACACAGGGTCCTCTCTTGATCTTCGCGCTCGCAATCTCGAAACCGTTGGCTTGGAGGATCTCTGTGATCATGGATACCAGATGATCCACTTGGCTCGCTGATGGTGCTGAGATCAGGATGTCGTCCATGTACTGTATGATGGTTGCAGTGGGATAGGAGTGTCGGACTGGCGTCAGTGCTTTGTCCACGGTGATCTGGCAAATTGTTGGGCTGTCAACCATACCTTGCGGTAGAACTTTCCATTGGAAACGCAGGCTGGGTCGCTTGCCATTTGGGAAAACCACGGAAAAGGCAAATCGTTCCCTGTCCTCAGGATGCAAGGGTATTGAAAAGAAACAGTCTTTAATGTCCAATACTGCACATGGCTGTCCTTCAGGGATGGCTGAGTTCATAGGTAACAGTGTCTGAACTGGACCTATGGATCGGATTGTTTTGTTCACTTCTCTTAGATCGTGGACTAGGCGATAGCCCTCTCCAGACCTTTTGGGAATTACAAACACAGGGGTATTCCATGGGCTTGTGGAGGGTTCTATGTGACCCTTTTGCAGTTCGCGTTCAACCAGTTCTAGTAATGCTGCCACTCGAGGCTCTGAGAGGGGCCACTGCTCGACCCAAACAGGGTCTGATGATTTCCAAGTCAATTTGATCGGCAGCGAAGGGTGTGCAGCAGTGGCCCTCATTATAAATTTGTGATCCTGACTCCGAGCATAGCCAGGACATCCCTTCCTATTAAGGGTGGAGAATCTTGCAAAATGTAGGGATAAATTGCAACTGTTTGTTCTGGTCCCTTTTTTGTGTGAAGTGTTATGGCTACCAATTGAGTGCTTTTCCAAGCTCTGGATTGTCCCCCCACCCCGTTCACAGGAGGGACTTCCTTAGCTTGCCAATGTCTGGGCCAATTTGATTGAGGTATAATCGTGCAGTCTGATCCTGTGTCTGCCAAAAACTGAAGCCCTAAAACGTGAGGGTCCCGACTGCCATAGAGCTGACATGTCCCCCACACCCTCAAAGGCTCTTTACCTACTTTCATGACCAGGGCCACCCAGGGGTTCCGCTCTGGGATGTCCCCTGCTGACCCTGTGACACTGGCACAGTTTGTGGTGGTGGAGGGTGCGTGATTGCTGCTGGTTTCCACTCGGCACACGCCACCTTTATTTTGCCCCAATCAGTGAGTTTGTGTTGTGTTTGTTCCCCTACATTATTGAAAGCTTTGCTCGGTTTCGGTAGAAACCTCATAAATTCTGTTATCTCCGATTCTGAATCGGTGCCTGATTCAGAGCTCTCAGTGGGACTGGTTACCGAGTTGTGTTCCCATTCTGAGTCGGAAGCCGACTGCTGGTACGCTTCCGGTTTGCTATACCTTTTTCTTGGGCTCCGCCCCCGCTCCGCCTTCCGGGGGTGGGCTCGGTCTTTCCCTCGGGTTCGGCCCCGTTCCGCCTCCCGAGTCCGGGCTCTCCCCTCCTCCCGGGGGTGGCGCCGCCACGCCTCTTGGGGGCGGTCCCATTCCCACCCCCTGGGCTCGCCACACCGCCCCCAAAGGGGGGCCTCTCCCCCGCATGGCCGCTCTGGGAGCGTTTTCTGGTCGCGTGTTCGCCCCCCCTCGCTGTCCCGCGCGTGCGCTGTAAAGACCAGCGGGTCCGGACTTCCGCTAGTCTCCCGCGCGTGCGCGCCAGCGGGGGTTCGCCTTTCCGGTTTTTCAGTGCCATGCGGCCAGCCGCCTCGGCCCCGCTCCGGATCGCGACCGCCATGTTCGGGGTAGGGTGGGGGGTCTGCCCGCTCCGCCGTGGCTCTAGCTTTTCTTTCGGCACCTCTCGCCTCCTGCGCTAGTTCTTCCCAAACGGTCCGCGCCCGCTCCCCTCCCGTCTTATCGATTCGGCGGTCGGATAATTCGCGATCGCCTCCGCCGGCTCCGGGGAGCGACTTATGTTCCGTGCGCGCCGCAGCGGGGTTTCCGGTCGCGGCAGCCCGCTGCCGTCCCGCGCGCACCGCGGTGGCCCGCCGCCATCGGGCGCGGGCGGTTCCCGCGGACAAAAACGGTGGGGAGGTAGGGGGGAAACCGAAATATTTTCAGGGGGTTCTGGGGGGGTTTTTGGGTCGGGTGGGTCCCGCGGAACGGTCCGAGAGTCCCCCCCAAGGTCTGGGAGATCCGGAGATGGGCTCTGGGGGGGGTGTAGCGCATCCTCCCCCCTCATGTTCCCGCCGTTAAACTGGGCATCTCCGGGGAGTCCCGCGGCTCCAGAATCCCCCCCCTTTGGCTGCGTAACGGCAAATAAACACGTTTTTGCAGCATTCCACGTCTCCTGTTGTTCCCTTGCTTTTCGCAAAGCCGTCTCAACCTTTCCCCAAGCCTTAAGGCTTTTTCCACTGCCAGTGGCTTTTGCATCTTTTGCCAAAGCTGCAGTGTAACTCTCCCACCTTTCTAGATTCAATATATCAATAGGGCGCTGAATCATGCCCAAATCTAAAAGCCTTGCAATAGCAAGATATAAATTTTTTCGTTCACACCGTATTCCCCATTGCCTTTTTAAGCATTGTACAACCTGCGCGAGGGCTTCCATTGCCGATCGCTGGTTCCGAGGGCGTCCCCTCTTGTTCCTCCACGGTGGTTCGGACCTTTGGCCGCCACCGCCGCCGTCTCCTCTCCAAGCGTCTTCCCGTCCCCCGAGGTTCTTTCCCGGGTTTGTCGGCACCAGTTTGTTGCTGCTGCTTTGCAGCCACAACCACGGTGGCTCGGCTTTAGGACTTTACGGCACGGCAACCATAAGCTAGGTATGGCGCTCGGGCTAGTAACACGCAGACACCAGTATGGTGGACGGTTAAAAGCATTTATTATCTAAGGCATGCAGTTTAAATAGTCTGGGGTCTTACACTACGTCAGAGGGGCTCTGCAACTCATCAAAAGTTAGTAGGGAGGATGGAAAAGTACTGGTATGTCTGTTAGAGGGGGCCCCACATTCCAAAGGTGATAACTTATCTTGAGGGTTGGGGAGTTCTGCTCTCTCCCGTCACAAACCGATATCTTCCGGGCGCCTGTCCCTTTTCAATCTACATCTGTCTTATATCTCTCTCACAACACAGTGTCCAAAAGCTCCATCCCATCCCCTCCAGGAGCTCACACAGTGTCCAAAAGCTCCATCCCATCCCTCCAGGAGCTCACACAGAGTCCAAAAGCTCCATCCCATCCCTTTGGGAGCTCACACAGTGTCCAAAAGCTCCATCCCATCCCTTTGGGAGCTCACACAGAGTCCAAAAGCTCCATCCCATCCCTCTGGGAGCTCACACAGTGTCCAAAAGCTCCATCCCATCCCTTTGGGAGCTCACACAGTGTCCAAAAGCTCCATCCCATCCCTCCAGGAGCTCACACAGTGTCCAAAAGCTCCATCCCATCCCTCTGGGAGCTCACACAGTGTCCAAAAGCTCCATCCCATCCCTGTGGGAGCTCACAGAGTGTCCAAAAGCTCCATCCCATCCTTGTGGGAGCTCACACAGTGTCCAAAAGCTCCATCCCATCCCCTCCAGGAGCTCACACAGTGTCCAAAAGCTCCATCCCATCCCTGTGGGAGCTCACACAGAGTCCAAAAGCTCCATCCCATCCCTGTGGGAGCTCACACAGTGTCCAAAAGCTCCATCCCATCCCTCCAGGAGCTCACACAGTGTCCAAAAGCTCCATCCCATCCCTGTGGGAGCTCACACAGTGTCCAAAAGCTCCATCCCATCCCCTCCAGGAGCTCACACAGTGTCCAAAAGCTCCATCCCATCCCTCCAGGAGCTCACACAGAGTCCAAAAGCTCCATCCCATCCCTCTGGGAGCTCACACAGTGTCCAAAAGCTCCATCCCATCCCCTCCAGGAGCTCACACAGTGTCCAAAAGCTCCATCCCATCCCTCCAGGAGCTCACACAGAGTCCAAAAGCTCCATCCCATCCCTCTGGGAGCTCACACAGAGTCCAAAAGCTCCATCCCATCCCTCCAGGAGCTCACACAGAGTCCAAAAGCTCCATCCCATCCCCTCCAGGAGCTCACACAGAGTCCAAAAGCTCCATCCCATCCCCTCCAGGAGCTCACACAGTGTCCAAAAGCTCCATCCCGTCCCTCTGGGAGCTCACACAGAGTCCAAAAGCTCCATCCCATCCCTGTGGGAGCTCACACAGTGTCCAAAAGCTCCATCCCATCCCTCCAGGAGCTCACACAGTGTCCAAAAGCTCCATCCCATCCCTCTGGGAGCTCACACAGTGTCCAAAAGCTCCATCCCATCCCTGTGGGAGCTCACACAGTGTCCAAAAGCTCCATCCCATCCCTGTGGGAGCTCACACAGTGTCCAAAAGCTCCATCCCATCCCTCCAGGAGCTCACACAGTGTCCAAAAGCTCCATCCCATCCCTGTGGGAGCTCACAGAGTCCAAAAGCTCCATCCCATCCCTGTGGGAGCTCACACAGTGTCCAAAAGCTCCATCCCATCCCTCCAGGAGCTCACACAGTGTCCAAAAGCTCCATCCCATCCCTGTGGGAGCTCACACAGAGTCCAAAAGCTCCATCCCATCCCTGTGGGAGCTCACACAGAGTCCAAAAGCTCCATCCCATCCCTGTGGGAGCTCACACAGTGTCCAAAAGCTCCATCCCATCCCTGTGGGAGCTCACACAGTGTCCAAAAGCTCCATCCCATCCCTCCAGGAGCTCACACAGTGTCCAAAAGCTCCATCCCATCCCCTCCAGGAGCTCACACAGTGTCCAAAAGCTCCATCCCATCCCTGTGGAGCTCACACAGAGTCCAAAAGCTCCATCCCATCCCCTCCAGGAGCTCACACAGTGTCCAAAAGCTCCATCCCATCCCTGTGGGAGCTCACACAGTGTCCAAAAGCTCCATCCCATCCCCTCCAGGAGCTCACACAGTGTCCAAAAGCTCCATCCCATCCCCTTTGGGAGCTCACACAGTGTCCAAAAGCTCCATCCCATCCCCTCCAGGAGCTCACACAGTGTCCAAAAGCTCCATCCCATCCCCTCCAGGAGCTCACACAGTGTCCAAAAGCTCCATCCCATCCCTTTGGGAGCTCACACAGTGTCCAAAAGCTCCATCCCATCCCTGTGGGAGCTCACACAGTGTCCAAAAGCTCCATCCCATCCCTCCAGGAGCTCACACAGTGTCCAAAAGCTCCATCCCATCCCTCCAGGAGCTCACACAGTGTCCAAAAGCTCCATCCCATCCCCTCCAGGAGCTCACACAGTGTCCAAAAGCTCCATCCCATCCCTGTGGGAGCTCACACAGTGTCCAAAAGCTCCATCCCATCCCTCCAGGAGCTCACACAGTGTCCAAAAGCTCCATCCCATCCCCTGTGGGAGCTCACACAGAGTCCAAAAGCTCCATCCCATCCCCTCTGGGAGCTCACACAGAGTCCAAAAGCTCCGTCCCATCCCCTCTGGGAGCACACACAGAGCAGCAAATTTCCATTTCCAAATCCCTCACAGCATTTCCATTGTCTTGGCTCGGTTTATCACAGAATTCCAGCCCGGATTGGGGCTGGAAAGAACCTGAAACCCCCCTGATCCACGGGCAGGGCTGTGCCCCTCGCTGCTTGTTTTAATCGCCTTCACATCCATTGAAAAACTCGCTGAAGGGTGTGAAAAAAAGCGAACAAAGCAGCAAGAGAGGAAAAAAAAACAAAAAAAAACAACCCAGGAGGCGCCAGGTTTTGCAGCCTCTCCTTGCTGAGTTCACCAGACGCGCTTTGAAAGCTCCCGCTGACGTCAATGGAGCGGCGGAATGGGAGCATCCGCACATCCCAAAAAAAACCTCCCAAAAACCTCCCAAAAACCTCCCAAAAACCTCCCCGGCACTCTGGGAATCGCCTTTGTCCAGCCCCATTAACAACAGCCCTGGTAGGGATGAGCTAAAGCGTTAATGCTGCTCGTTAAATGCTGGAGTTTTTAATATTTTTTAATTTTTTTTTTGCCAGGGATAAAAAAAAAAAACAAACAAATTTCAAAGTGACCAAATTATTGCTTGGCTTCAAAAAGGTTTTAATAATCGTTTTATAGGGTCTGATCATCGTTTTATAGGGTCTGTTTCTCCCCAGCCCCGGTGATTTGGGTGCTTTTGTTGCTTTTTTTTTTGATGTAAACTCTTATTTATGAGTCTCATTTTTTTTTATGTAACTCTAAATTCTAGGGCAGAAAATGCCTGCGAGCTTTTCAGAGCAATTTTTCCTTTTTTTAGCTTTTTGTTGGAAGGAAAAGCCTGGGAAAAACGCATTAATTGTCTCCATGTGGGAATGCTGCAGAGGAGCTCAGTGGGTGACACTGAGCTGATGGATTATTTGGAATTAACGTGGAAATATAAACAGCAAAAATTCCTTAAAACTTCCCACTGCAATCCCAGGGATGATGCCAGAGCCGGGCCAAGCTCCTCCTGCTCGGGATGGAGTCTGCCTGGAAAGTTCCTGGAGAAATGGAGGGGATTTGGGAATAAACCAGGAGCTGAATCCTCCCTCCTGCCGGGATTCCTGGATGAAGCAGGATTCCTGCTCCATCCCACAGATCCCGGAGGTTTTTTAGGGATTGTCCCACTCCAGCCAACCTTTCTGCTTAAATCTGAGCATGGGACAGGCCCCACGGAGCACGGGAGTGGGAAATGATGGGAAAAATGGGAATGAGGTGTTGGGTACGGCAGGGAATCATATAGGGATAAATTAAATTATTTTCACTCTCTGTAGCACTGTGGGAAATGAAACTCCAGAATTTGTTCAGGCTGGGGTAGGAAAGGAATCAGGAGAACTCTGCAAACCCACTGGATGCCCCTGGTTGGGATGAAAGCATCCCAAAATCCTGGAATGGTTTGGGAATGCCCTGGGAGCTCCTCCTGTGGGCAGGGCCGGCCCCCAGCACCCCTGGGAATGCTGAGGAGGCTCCAATTCCTGCTTGGGTTCCCTTCCAAAAACCCATCCGGGAGTTTTCTGGGGAGAGGCTGAGCCTGGCTGACCCCGGGCTCTGCTGCCAGGGGGGAAATGGAACTTGACAGGAGAGAAAACAAAAGAATCCAAAGCCAGGGGCAGCTCGGGAGGAGCAGGTGGGGCTGTGGGGCTGCAGCTTTGCCACGGGTTTAATCCCAAAATTAATTAACTCCTGGGTTTATTCCTGAAATCAGCTCCTGGGTTTATTCCTGAGATCAACTCCTGGGTTTATTCCCAAAATTAACTCCTCAGTTTAATCCCAAAATTAACTCCTGGGTTTATTCCTGAAATCACCTCCTGGGTTTATTCCTGAAATCACCTCCTGGGTTTATTCCTGAAATCAGCTCCTGAGTTTATTCCCAAAATTAACTCCTGGGTTTAATCCCAAAATCACCTTCTGGGTTTATTCCCAAATTTACTCCTGGATTTATTCCTGAAATCAGCTCCTGGGTTTATTCCCGGAATCAGCTCCTGAGTTTATTCCTGAAATTACTCCTGGGTTTATTCCCAAAATTAACTCCTGAGTTTATTCCCAAAATTAACTCCTGGGTTTACTCCTGAGTTTATTCCCAAAATTAACTCCTGGGTTTAATCCCAAAATTAACTCCTCAATTTAATCCCAAAATTAACTCCTGGGTTTATTCCTGAAATCACCTCCTGGGTTTATTCCTGAAATCAGCTCCTGAGTTTATTCCCAAAATTAACTCCTCAATTTAATCCCAAAATTAACTCCTGGGTTTATTCCTGAAATCAGCTCCTGAGTTTATTCCCAAAATTAACTCCTCAGTTTAATCCCAAAATTAACTCCTGGGTTTATTCCCAAATTTACTCCTGGATTTATTCCTGAAATCAGCTCCTGGGTTTATTCCTGGAATCAGCTCCTGAGTTTATTCTCTAAATTAGCTCCTGAGTTTAATCCCAAAATCAACTCCCAGGTTTATCCCAAAATCACCTCCTGGGTTTATTCCCAAAATCAGCTCCTGGGTTTATTCCTGAAATTACTCCTGGATTTATTCCTGAAATCACCTCCTGGATTTATTCCCGAAATCACCTCCTGGGTTTATTCCCGAAATCAACTCCTGGTTTTATTCCTGAATCAACTCCCAGGTTTATTCCCAAAATCACTTCCTGGGTTTATTCCTGAAATCAGCTCCAAATCCTCTCCATTTCTCCAGGAACTTTCCAGGCAGACTCCATCCCGAGCAGGGGGAGCTTGGCCCAGCTCTGGCACCATTCCTGGGATTGCAGTGGGAAGTTTTAAGGAATTTTTGCTGTTTATATTTCCACGTTAATTCCAAATAAACTCGAGCAATTCCTGTAAGGAGCAACAACAAAACCAAACCTAAATCTGTGGTGGTTTCCACAACTCTGAAACTTCGTGAGAATTCCCACTTTTCTGATGGAAGATTCCCACATTTCCATTTTCTGTCTGTTTAGGTTTGCCTGGATTGGGGATCAGCAGGAAATTTGGGGTGTGGTACAAATGGCACAGGTGGGATTTGGGATTAGGGCACATCCATTTGCTTCCCAAGGATCTGCTGGATCCCAGGGATTGGGGGATTCTAGGAAATGTCCCAGGCTGTGCTCCCTGGGAGGAAATGATACTCCAGGATATTCCAGGCTGATGTTTCTCCCTGTTTTTTTTTGTTGGAGGCCATAGGTGTAGGTTTGCTGGTGAAATAGGAGTGAAATGAATCAATCCAAAGGGTTGCATTCCTTTATAAAATATTTTTAGGAGCCATGGATGAAGCACAGTGGGTTGATGATAAAAACTCCTGGAATTATTGTATTTTTGATGATTTTTTGGTAGGAACACAGGAAAAACAGAGGGCTGGGAAAAGCAAATATGGTTGGAAAAGGTGCCCGGGTAGTGGTGGGGGTTCTTGCCCCCCCAGGATTGAACTTTTCCATGGGCAGCTGCCAAAAAAGCAGATTTGCCCCATTGGGAGCAGCAGATTCCATGGAGCCTTTGGATTTCAGGGGTTTGGAAGGCCCAGCAGGAGCTGGGATCAGTGGGATTGTTCTGGGAGTCAGGGAATTGGACAGACAGGATATTTTTGGCTTTCAGGAGAGCACAAAATACAACTTGGAGTACTCGAGCTGAGGCTCCCAACTCGAGGGGAGCTGAGGAGGAGAGTGGGCGATCCAGGAGCACCCATGGGATCCCACAGGGCCTGGCAGCTCCAGGATCCCCCAGGATCATCCCAGGGATGGATTTGGGTCTGCAGGGAGCTGAGGAGAACTCCTGGTGTGGAAAGGTTGGAGAAGTGATAAATAAACACTGGGGCTGCTGCGTGGTGGAGAAGGGGAGGGAGCCGGGAAGGGCTGGACGTGGGTGGAGGGAAAGGTGAAATGAGGATGAACCCAAAAGTGCCGGGAATAACGTGAGAAATGAAGTGGAAGTCTGGGAAGGACCCCCCGGAGCAGCAGCCGCGGTATCTAGGGCAGCACTGACGTCTTTGCTGGGAAGGCAGAGCCGCCCGCAGGAGCTCCGGGCTGGAGCAGCAGAGGAGGCTGGGGGGGCTCTCAGGTGAGGCCCCACCTGCGGAGCTGCCCCAGCCCAGCTGCAGGAGGGACCTGGAGCTGCTGGAGAGAGCCCAGAGGAGGCCCTGGAGCTGTTCCAGGAGCCAGGCTGGGAGAGCTGGGGGTGCTCACCTGGAGAGGAGAAGGGAAAACTCCAGGGAGAGCTCAGAGCCCCTGGCAGGGCCTGAAGGGGCTCCAGGAGAGCTGGAGAGGGACTGGGGACAAGAGATGGAGGGACAGGACACAGGGAATGGCTTCCCAGAGGGCAGGAATGGATGGGATTCCTGGCTGGGAGGGTGGGGAGACCCTGGGATAGAATTCCCAGAGCAGCTGTGGCTGCCCCTGGATTTATTTATAATCCAGCCCGGCCTTGGGCACTGCCAGGGATCCAGGGGCAGTGGGAATTCCATCCCAGCCCCTCCACACCCTCCCAGACAGGAATTCCATCCCAATATCCACCCAAATCTCCACTTGTTCACTTTGAAGCCATTCCCTGTGTCCTGTCCCTCTGTCCCTGTCCCCAGTCCCTCTCCAGCTCTCCTGGAGCCCCTTCAGGCCCTGCCAGGGGCTCTGAGCTCTCCCTGGAGTTTTCCCTTCTCCTCTCCAGGTGAGCACCCCCAGCTCTCCCAGCCTCCTCCTTTTGAATTCCCTGTATCCCATCCCTGGACTCGTTCCCTTTATGATTTCCTGATTCCATGATTATTCCCTCTCTGGATGGTTTTACTTCACGAGGACTCCTCTGCTGCCAGGACCAGAAATGTGGGATGGGGGAAATCATTCCCTGAACCCCCCTGGGGTCACTTTAAACCCTGTGGGATGGCAGCAAACCCTTCCAGCCCCCATTCCCTAAATTCCAGTGAAACATTCCCATTCCCTGCATTCCAACCAAACCTTGGCCGGGTTTGTTTTTGACCCCAGCGCTGTTGGGTTTCACAGCGAGCCCCTGGCGGGTGCTTTTCCATGCAGCGCACACAGGAGCGGGATATTCTGGGATCAGATCCCGGGAACAGCCGTGACTCATCAGCCGCAGCAGCAGCCAGGAGATGAGGAGCTATTTATTACAGCTCTTCCAGGCTGTGAATTCTTCTGAGCAGCCAGTTCGGCTCTGGGAATTATGTAATTTATTCCTCCTGGATGATTTCTCTTATTGGTTTGTAATTACAAAAATCTTTCGCAGCGCGCTCCTGGATTTTCAGATGAATTCTTGGGAATGACTTAATGCGAGGAGAAGGGAGAGATTCGATCTTGCCTTGTTTATGTTTTGGTTTGTTTGGCTTTAGCGGGGATGGCTTTGCACAAACTTCGCTTTTTAAAATTTTTTTTTAATTTTTTTTTCCTGGTGAAACAGTTTCGCTCCTCATTTACTGGTTTGGAAAGTTTATAAACAAATGTTTGGGATGAGATCATCTGGCAGGAGGGGAATTCCGTGTGGGAGTTCCCGGCTCGCTGGGTCTGGAGCTGTTGGAGTTGTTCCTTATGGCTTTTCCCAGAGTGGGATGAGGAGATCCTGGAGTTTTTTAGGGAGGGGCTGCTGCCCTCCCCCAGCTCTCCTGTTCCCAGGAAAAGCATCCCCGCCACTCCCAGCAGGGAGAGGAAGGTGATTGGCAAAACCTTTTCCCTAAAAAAGAGAGGGAAGCGGTGTGAAACCTCTCAGGGTGGAAGAGGAGCTGGGGATGCTCCCGGTGCTCCCTGGAGCTCTGGATCAGCATTCCCAGGCTGCCGTGTCCCTTCCAGCCCCGAGGGAAGCAGATTCCTGCTCACTGGAACCAGGATCGTGGCCTCCAGGAGAGCTGAAATCAGGGAATCTGGGATCTGTTGAACCTGCCAGGCTCCACTCGTGCTTTGCTGAGGGGTTGCATAAATATTTCTGCGTTTTAATCCCCAATAAAAGAGAAAAAAGCCACATCCTTCAATTTATAATCTCAGAACTGAGCTATAAACTCATCACAGGCTGAGGATTCCAGAAGTCGCACAGAGGGTGAGCTGGCAGAGCTTTTGGAGAGCTCTAAATCACATTTTAGTGGCCAGTTAGCTTCAGCAAGTCTGTTATTTTTACACTGATCGTGGATAATTTGGCTTTAATCTTTATTCTATGCTCAGTTTTGACTTTGCTGGTCAATTTTTAGCACTCCCTCAGGAAGGGACGTTTAAAGATGGTTTACAGTGAGTTTAAAAGGAGAGATTAATTCAGAATCTGCAGGCGGTGGTGGAATGGGTCTGTCTCAGGTGCACCATTCGAGCTCCTCTTGGCTGTTCCAAATTAGATTTTTTTTTTTCCCCCTAAGATCCTGTAGGATCATGGAGTGGTTTAGGTTGGAAAAGCCCTCTCAGACCATCGAGTCCAGCCTTGCCTCACATCCCAAAGTGCCACATCCACAAGGATTTTAAATCCCTTCAAGGATGGGGACTCTGGACAGTGTGCCAGGGCTGGAAAACCTTTCCATGAAGGAATTTCCCCAATATCCCAATTGGATAAGGAATGAGCCATCCCATTCCTGATGGTCTCAGAGTCCCTGATCCCTGCTGTTGGTTTTTTTGGGAACCATTCCCTTTGCAAGTCCCTTCTCCCACCCATGGGATCAGTGCCCCCTGCCCGGCTGTGTCCCAGCTCCAGAAACCTCTGGAACATTCCTTGGCCCGGCTGGATTCGGGGGATGGGAACAGGACAGGCTGAGCCCTGAACAAACTTTACCGGAAAAATCCCCGGGGAAAGAGCCCGAAGGCAGCCGGGGGAAGCGCGGGCAGGAATTTCTTATAACTCATCCTTACGTCAGCTAAAAGGAGAATTCCCAAAAACGTCAGCGCTTCCCGGCTCCGGCTCCAGCCCCGGGGGCGTTGGAGCCGGGTGACATCACAAGGATCGGGGAGGAATTGGCGAGGCTGAGGCCAGGAAAATTGCGGGTTTGAGCTGAGCCGAGCCTGGCAGAGCGAGGCAGGAAAATTCCGGGTTTGAGCTGAGCCGAGCCTGGCAGAGAGGGGCAGGAAAATTCCGGGTTTGAGCTGAGCCGAGCCTGGCAGAGAGGGGCAGGAAAATTCCGGGATTGAGCTGAGCCGAGCCTGGCAGAGCAGGGCAGGAAAATTCCGGGTTTGAGCTGAGCCGAGCAGGAAAATTCCGGGTTTGAGCTGAGCCGAGCTTGGCAGAGCGGGGCAGGAAAATTCTGGGTTTGAGCTGAGCCGAGCAGGAAAATTCCGGGTTTGAGCTGAGCCGAGCCTGGCAGAGCGGGGCAGGAAAATTCCGGGTTTGAGCTGAGCTTGGCAGAGCCGGGCAGGGCAAGGCTGAGCTCGGGGAGGCGCAGGGGGTCACTCGCCTTGAGCTGAAGCTGCTTTGGGAACCAAAACCTTCTAAAGGAACCTTTCCTGGTGTCCCCGAGTGATTCCATGGCTCTGTGTGATCCCAGCTCAGTCCTGGGGCTCTGGAAATCCTCCAGTCCCTGGGAGCTGTGGGGCTCTGGAACTGGAGGGAGCAGCTGGACCCCAGATTTTGGGGACATTCCTGGGGACAGAGATTTCCAGGACAGGGTGGCACTGTAGGAAATGCTCTGCCTGTGTCCCTCTATTTAAGTGCATCCAAGAACTCTCTGGAAAACGCAGGGAATAAATATTGGCTGTGAGTGAAGGCTTGAAGTGGGGCTCTATTGAATGTCCCAGTTTCCCTCAGATCACAAAAGGCTGCCGACATTTTTCATCCATAAAGACATTAAATTGTTTGGAGTGGAGGCTGCAAGAACAAGCTGACCCCCTTTTGCTTTGCTGCATCCAAATTGTGCAACGTAAGAATCATTCCATTAAACTCTGCCCTCGCTGCTGCTCTCCCAGACCAGTTTAACTCCGGGAAAGAAAGCCCAGCTGATGACAGATGGAATATGATGGGTTTATTTCAGATTAAAAGCGTTAAAAAGTGGATTCTGGCAGGAAAAAAAAAAAAAACCCAACACATAAAATTGTCAAAGCTCTAAGAAATTGTCACATTCCATGAGATCTGAGCTGGCAGCACAGCAGCTGGGGAGGGTAAAATGTGTGAGGCTGACAAAGGTCAGTTCTTCCTCCAGGCCGGGAGGGGCTGGGGCTGTGGGGATCCACAGGCAGGGGGAACATCCCATGGAATCATGGAATCATCCTGACCATGGCAGGGACACTTCCAATGTCCCAGAGTGCTGCAGCCTGGCCTGGGACACTGCCAGGGATCCAGGGACAGCCACAGCAAATCTGGGAATTCCTGTGCCAGCCATTCCCCACACTCCCAGGGAACAATTCCTGCCCAATATCCCATCTTCTCCTCTGGGAAACCATTCCCTGTGTCCTGTCCCTCTGTCCCTGTCCCCAGCCCCTCTCCAGCTCTCCTGGAGCCCCTTCAGGCCCTGCCAGGGGCTCTGAGCTCTCCCTGGAGCTTCTCCTCTCCAGGTGAGCACCCCCAGCTCTCCTAGAGGGGCTCCAGCCCTGCAGCAGCTCCTTGGATCTTTACAGAGTAAGAGATGGAGTTTCTGAATATTGCCCAGCCCCTCATGAAACCCTTCAATAAACTCTGGAGTTCCATCCTCCCTTCAGAACAGCTGGAATTTCTCAGATGTGCTGCACAGAGGCAGCCAGGAGTGCCAGCCCGGATCCTGTCTCTCTGTGCTTCTCCAAGTTTGTAAATTTGCCCGTCACCTATTTTTATGCAATTTAATATCGTTTCCACGGCTTCATTTTCTCTGCTGTTGTTAGAGAAGCAAAGGAAAAGCTCTCCTGGGCACGGATGAGGAGCTGTGTAATGGGCTGCAATGGCTCCATCCAAACCATTGTGCTCCTTCTCGTGAATATCTATTTAATCAGTGGTTTTAAAAGAGCTGATTTGTGCTAAGTGATCTTTCTTTCTTCGACTGCAGCAAGAATCTCATCCTCTGGTGAGGATGCAGCACAGGCAGCCCGGCTATTCTGGGCTTCAATGGCTCCATTGAGCCGGCGAGAGGCTCAAGGAGATGCATTGAGATGATTGTGGAGCTGCTGGGAGGAAGGAGCACGGCAGGAGGCTCTGCTGGGATGAAGCACCAGTGTTTATTAACTCATCCATCCTGCTCAATCAGGAGCTGCGTTGTGTTTTCTGCTCCATGGATTTGCTGTGCTGTAGGGGTTAGGCTGTCAGAGCCCAGGACATCTCTCTGGCTGCCCTGGGTGATCTGAGACCCTGGCAAGGGGTCCAGAGACCCTGGCACAAAGTCAAAAATACTAAAATACTTCAATTTTAGCCCATGGGAGCAGTTACCAACCCTGTATGAAGAATTACAAACCACAAGAGTTTGATTGGAGTAATAATTAGCTTATTGCCAGGTGATAATGTAGAATTTTGGGGTTTAATGGAGGTTCAAGGAGGGAAGATGGAGGAATCTGGGTGTGCCCCTGTCCTTCTTCTTCTTCTTGTCCTCCATCTTCTGCTGTGGTGGTGGCACTTTTGGATTGGTTTAGTGTAGAGTTGCACTGTCTAACACAGGTGATAGGTACTGGTATCCTACTATAAACACAGATCATGGAATATTTGGTATAAAAGATTACAGCTGCCCTCAGGGTGGTCAGTCAGGGATGAGCAGCACTGCAGCAGCACCCAAGGTGGGTGAGAACAAAATGTACCAGATCAGAAACAATGAACAACCCTGAGAACCTGAACTGACACATCCCAACTCTCTTCTGGCACCAGGGCTTGGGACAAGGACTTTTCAACAAATATCTCAGGGGTTCTCAGCCCAAGAACCGAGATTAGGGCAGCTCTGGATGTCTGGGAGGCACCCAGGTTTCAGGTGTTGCTCTCAGCGTGTGTGCCTGAGGTGGCACTGAGCCTCTCTGCCACCTCAGGGCAGTCACAGGGGGACAGGAGCCACCAGGGTGGCCGTGGTTCTGTGCTCAGGCTGTCTCAGTGGCTTTTTGCTTCCCGCTCATGAAACAGGATTTGGGTTCATTGTGCCTTTGCTCACTGCAGGTACAACTTCAGACAGAATTTGGGGTTGTGAGTGGTGAGTTAACAGCACTGATGGGTTTAGATTCAATCCCAGAGAGCATTCCTTGCAAGACAGTAAAAAATCCCTCATGAAGGTGTTGTGAGCCATGGTTCTGTTCTCAGGCTGTCTCAGTGGCTTTTTGCTTCCCCCTCATGAAACAGGGTTGGGGTTCATTGTGCTTTTGCTCACTGCAGGTACAAATTTAGGCAGAATTTGGGGTTGTGAGTGGCCAGTTAGCAGCACTGATGGGTTTAGATTCGATCCCAGAGAACATTCCTTACAAGAGCACAGTAAAAATCCCTCATGAACGTGTTGTGAGCCATGGTTCTGTTCTCAGGCCGTCTTAGTGGCTTTTTCCATCCTGCTCATGAAACAGGATTGGGGTTCATTGTGCCTTTGCTCACTGCAGGTACAACTTCAGCTGGAATTTGGAGTTGTGAGTGGCCAGTTAGCAGCACTGATGGGTTTAGATTCGATCCCAGAGAACATTCCTTGCAAAAGCACAATAAAAATCCCTCATGAAGGTGTTGTGAGCCATGGTTCTGTTCTCAGGTTGTCTCAGTGGCTTTTTGCTTCCCACTCATGAAACAGGATTGGGGTTCATTGTGCTTTTGCTCACTGCAGGTACAACTTCAGCCAGAGTTTGGGATTGTGAGTGGTGAGTTAACAGCACACAGAGAAGCACTGATGGGTTTAGATTCAATCCCAGAGAACATTCCTTACAAGAGCACAGTAAAAATCCCTCATGAACGTGTTGTGAGCCATGGTTCTGTTCTCAGGCTGTCTTAGTGACTTTTTGCTTCCCGCTCATGAAACAGGATTGGGGTTCATTGTGCATTTGGGGTTGTGAGTGTTAACAGCACTGATGGGTTTAGATTCAATCCCAGAGAACATTCCTTGTAAGAGCACAGCAAAAATCCCTCATGAACGTGTTGTGAGCCATGGTTCTGTGCTCAGGCTGTCCCAGTGGCTTTTTGCTTCCCACTCATGAAACAGGGTTGGGGTTCATTGTGCCTTTGCTCACTGCAGGTACAAATTTAGGCAGAATTTGGGGTTGTGAGTGTTGAGTTAACAGCACTGATGGGTTTAGATTCAATCCCAGAGAACATTCCTTGCAGGAGCACAGTAAAAATCCCTCATGAACGTGTTCTGAGCCATGGTTCTGTTCTCAGGCTGTCTCAGTGGCTTTTTGCTTCCTGCTCATGAAACAGGATTGGGGTTCATTGTGCTTTTGCTCACTGCAGGTACAACTTCAGCTGGAATTTGGAGTTGTGAGTGGCCAGTTAGCAGCACTGATGGGTTTAGATTCGATCCCAGAGAACATTCCTTGCAAGAGCACAATAAAAATCCCTCATGAACGTGTTGTGAGCCATGGCTCTGTTCTCAGGCTGTCTCAGTGACTTTTTGCTTCCCGCTCATGAAACAGGATTGGGGTTCATTGTGCATTTGGGGTTGTGAGTGTTAACAGCACTGATGGGTTTAGATTCAATCCCAGAGAACATTCCTTACAAGAGCACAGTAAAAATCCCTCATGAACGTGTTGTGAGCCATGGTTCTGTTCTCAGGCTGTCTTAGTGGCTTTTTCCATCCTGCTCATGAAACAGGGTTGGGGTTCATTGTGCCTTTGCTCACTGCAGGTACAACTTCAGCTGGAATTTGGAGTTGTGAGTGGCCAGTTAGCAGCACTGATGGGTTTAGATTCGATCCCAGAGAACATTCCTTGCAAGAGCACAGTAAAAATCCCTCATGAAGGTGTTCTGAGCCATGGTTCTGTGCTCAGGCTGTCTCAGTGGCTTTTTGCTTCCTGCTCATGAAACAGGGTTGGGGTTCATTGTGCATTTGGGGTTGTGAGTGTTAACAGCACTGATGGGTTTAGATTCAATCCCAGAGAACATTCCTTGTAAGAGCACAGCAAAAATCCCTCATGAACGTGTTCTGAGCCATGGTTCTGTGCTCAGGCTGTCTCAGTGGCTTTTTGCTTCCCACTCATGAAACAGGGTTGGGGTTCATTGTGCCTTTGCTCACTGCAGGTACAACTTCAGCCAGAGTTTGGGGTTGTGAGTGGTGAGTTAACAGCACACAGAGAAGCACTGATGGGTTTAGATTCAATCCCAGAGAACATTCCTTACAAGAGCACAGTAAAAATCCCTCATGAACGTGTTGTGAGCCATGGTTCTGTTCTCAGGCTGTCTTAGTGGCTTTTTCCATCCTGCTCATGAAACAGGGTTGGGGTTCATTGTGCTTTTGCTCACTGCAGGTACAACTTTAGGAGACTATGGGGCTGTGAGTGTTGAGTTAACAGCACTGATGGGTTTAGATTCAATCCTAGAGAATATTCCTTGCAAAAGCACAATAAAAATCCCTCATGAACGTGTTGTGAGCCATGGTTCTGTGCTCAGGCTGTCTCAGTGGCTTTTTGCTTCCTGCTCATGAAACAGGGTTGGGGTTCATTGTGCCATTGTGCATTTGGGGTTGTGAGTGTTGAGTTAGCAGCACTGATGGGTTTAGATTCAATCCCAGAGAACATTCCTTGCAAGAGCACAATAAAAATCCCTCATGAAGGTGTTGTGAGCCATGGTTCTGTGCTCAGGCTGTCTCAGTGGCTTTTTGCTTCCTCCTCATGAAACAGGATTTGGGTTCATTGTGCATTTGGGGTTGTGAGTGGCGAGTTAGCAGCACTGATGAGTTTAGATTCAATCCCAGAGAACATTCCTTGCAAGAGCACAATAAAAAGCCCTCATGAATGCATTGTGAGCAGCAATAAATCCCTCACCTGAGCAGGGTGAGCCCTGCCCAGCCTCCCAGGCTGGCACACGCTGTTCCCTCACTGCTGTCCCTGAGCCCTGCTCTGCCTCCCTTGCCCAAACTCAGCAGCACCTTGGCAGAGGGCAGAACCCCGACTGCTCTGTGCCCAGTGCTGAGCACAGGAGGCTTTTGTTGCCCTCTCCTTATCTTGTTTGCTCCTGGCATGATCTCCAGCAGGCCCTGGCTATCAGTGTGGCATTTGCTGTCCCCTGGGTCAGCTGTTCCACTGGGTGACACCGGGGTATTTATAGAGTGTCACACTGGGTTCTGGCTGAGGGATATCAGGAGAATCCCGTTGTTTTCCTCTCACCCTTCCCTGGATGTTGATGGTTCCCAGAGGCTGTCAGGAATCAGCCCCTTGGCCAGCAGCCAGCCCCAGGAACATCCACACGGTGCCACAAACTTTTCCTGACCTGGGAACCCAGGGTTGGCCTGGGAAGGACAAAAAGAGATGGATTCCTGCTGGAGGCTGGGTCCCCCAGAGCTGTGACACAGGGACACATCCAGGGGGGTTTGGAATGTCTCCAGACCCCCCTGGGCAGCTGCTCAGAAGAAGAACTCAGAAGTTCTTCCCCACGTTCAGGTGAAATTTGTGTTTTAGTTTGTGGCCATTGCTCCTTGTGCTGTGGCACTGAAGGTCTGGCACCACAGATTCCAGCAGCTCCTCACCAGTTTCAGGTGTTTTTACTAAATCCTCACTCAATTCAGGTGTTTCCAGCAGCTCCCCACCAGTTTCAGGTGTTTTTATCAGTAATTTCAGGTATTTTCACTAAATCCTCACTACATTTGGTGTTTCCAGCAGCTCCTCACCAGTTTCATGTGTTTTTATCAGTAATTTCAGATGTTTTCATTATATCCTAACTAATTTCAGGTGTTCCCAGCAGCCCCTCACCAGTTTTCAGGTGTTTTTTCAGTAATTTCAGGTGTTTTCACTAAATCCTGACTAATTTCAGGTGTTCCCAGCAGCTCCTCACCAGTTTCAGGTGTTTTTTCAGTAATTTCAGGTGTTTTCACTAAATCCTGACTAATTTCAGGTGTTCCCAGCAGCTCCTCACCAGTTTCAGGTGTTTTTTCAGTAATTTCAGGTGTTTTCACTAAATCCTGACTAATTTCAGGTGTTCCCAGCAGCTCCTCACCAGTTTCAGGTGTTTTTTCAGTAATTTCAGGTGTTTTCACTAAATCCTGACTAATTTCAGGTATTTTCTCTCCTGTGTTCTATCAGTGAGCTCAGACATCTGTTCCTCCTCCCTCAGTGCCTCCTCTCCACAGGTCTCACCACACCAAACGTTTCCACAGGGTGAGTCAATATTTTTAAATGGATCCACTTTGGCCATCGATTACCTCTGCCCACTCCTTCTTCATTAGCTCGGGTCAGAGCCTTTATCAATACCCTTTATCAATACCCTAAAACACCCAGGATGGCTCAATTCCTGTTAGCTCAGGAATGAAGCTTGAACTGCAATCAGATACAATGATTTTGTGCCAGGCCCACACATTTGTGCTTACTCACACTGCAAACTTCACCTTCTGTGTAATTAAGCAGTAATTAATCGTAGCAAGTGCTCTGCTCGTGTTTATTCCAAATTTCCAGGTGGCTGTGGCTGCTTTGTTGGGTTGTTTGATGCTCCTGTACTTGATGACTTGTTTCAGATTTTAGTTTGGGGCTGATTTTGCTCAGTGCCCCCACATCTCTTTATTTCTTTTGAAAAGCTTTATGGTTTGGAGGAAGTGGCTCCAAAACAGTGATTCCAGCAAGTGATTTTCAACATGAAACAGAGCTTCTAAAGCATCATTAATTAAGGAAGATCAAAATAAGCCCTGGAGCAGGTCTGGAGACGATTTGCAGGTCTAGGGAACATTAACAGTGTTATTAAATGATATTTTGGGTGCCAGCAGCGCTCTATCTGTTCTCACATCAGCGAAATCATCCCAAGAGGGTTTGATTTGCTGCCTGACCCCAGCACTTGGCACAAAGCACATGAAATGTGCTGCAGGGTTTTTGCCCAGCCTGGATTTCTGGCCTCACAATCGTTCCTTTAAAAGGGTTTGTTCTTGCTGCTCACCACCTCTGACTTCTCTCCACGCTGGAGAAGCTTTTCCTTCTGCTAAATCCAGTTTGCTGTCCTGAGTGATTACAGCTCATGGCAGGCCGTGTGATTTAACAGCAGAAAATGAAAATGTGGGGTTTCACTTGCCCCTCTTTCCCCCCGTTTTGTTTTGCAGCTGCCCGAGGAGGAGGGGAGGCAGCGTGGGCAGGCAGAGCTGTCCCTGCCGCCTCACTGGCCTTAGGAAAAATGCAAATTTATGGAAATGCTGTCTGGGCTGGCAGGCTTTGTATTCCCTGGCTCTGCCTGTGCCGGGGCTGGGCATTTCACAGAATTGTGGAATCATGGAATGGTTTGCTTGGGAAGGGATCTTAAAGCTCTCATGGGCAGGGACACCTCCCACTGTCCCAGGCTGCTCCAAGCCCCAGTGTCCAGCCTGGCCTGGGACATTCCAGGGATCCAGGGGCACCTGTGCCAGGGCCTGCCCACCCTCCCAGGGAACAATTCCTGCCCAAAATCCCATCTGACCTTTGTCACTGGGAAGCCATTCCCTTGTCCTGTCATTCCTTATCCCAGGTGCCTCTCCTGGAGCCCCTTTAGGCCCTGGGAGGGCCTTTAGGATCTCCCAGAGCAATGCTTCATGAGTTACATTATTAATCCCACCAGGAATAACATCAGGTTGGTGTTTATCCCCATCACTCCCACGGGAAAGCTGTTCAGTGCTCTGGCTGCTCTCGAGGCACAGATTTCCCTCTCATTTCCATTTTATCCCCTCTTGTTTTTAGCACAAAGCTCCCGTTCCCCTTGGTGGCCTTTGCCTGTGGCCCTTGTGCCTCCCCTGTGTGGGGGAGCAGCAGGTGCCATTCCCATCCATCCCTGTGATCCACATGCCAAACCCCTCAGACACAGCAAACACTTTGTCCTAAAGGTTTTTCCAGGGTTTTCCATCGTTCCTATCTTCCCCTCAAACAGCAGCAGGTGGCAGATGCTCATGATTTGGATGAAGCAACTTTTGTGTTGAGCCTCTGCTGGCCCCGAAATGATCAATGAGAGGTCTAAAAAAATTGCCCTTGGAATCACATCCGTGGGCTCTGACATTTCCTATCCCAGTGTCCTTTCCTGTGGATAGGAAAGATGGAGAGTGCAGGCGTTTGAGGGATGTGAGGCAATGAAAATGTTGCTGAAATGTACCCAACTGGATTAATTATTGTTAAAGGCCAAGTCTCCAAAGGATTTAATGATCTGAATACCATCTTAGGGCATTTCACTGTCTTTTTACTGACAGGCTCCACAGATCCCAATTATGGAGATAAATCCAAAAACCAGGTCAAATAATTATTCCATGAATCAAGTGGAAAGGCTGGATGCATTTCTGAGCACAGCAGATTTCCATTGCTGGACTTTTGGATACCCTGGAAGGGCTGGGGGGAATTTAAAACATTAGTGCAGGAAACGTGTAAATCTTCCACCTCAAAGGCTGCCTGTCCAGCTCAGGTGAAATGGAAACTCGGTGGTGTCTGTGAGTTGTCACCACGGTTGTCACTTTGTTCCTGTCTCCAGTGTGGCTGACAGCAGATGAGAGGAGCTCTGTGAAGTGGGGCTGGATGGAACGAAGCAGCTCAGAGCTTCCCCCCTGCCTGAAAGGGCAGAATTGCCTCTGGAGCTGTGCCAGGATGCTGTGTTTAAGGGCAGGATGGAATAAAGCCTGGCTCTGGCCAGCAGCCTCCTGATGTTCCAGCTCCAAGCGGATCCAGGAATGCTTTCCTGAGTGCTGTGGTCATCCTGGGACCCTTGGGACCCCTGCTGAAGGCTTGGCTTTGTGTCAATGCTCTGGGAAGGGAGTGAAGTGCAGATTGCACTTAAGAGGGGTAGGAGAGGCTTGAAGGTGCATCAATAAAAGATGGAATACAGGACTGGAATTCCCCTTCTGTTGCTGGTAATACCTCATGGGGAAAAGGCAGGGCTGGACCCCGTGTTCCCACTTTGCTGTGTGGAATTATCCCCCCCCTGCTGGTTCTGGACAGGGATCAAGGCTTGTCCAGAGGCAGAAGGGCTGGAGGTGTCCTGGAGCACCACCAGGAGCCACCAGTGTCCCTGTCACATGAGCCAGGCCACCGCAGGCAGCTCCTCCCACGGGAGGCAGCGTCTGTGTGCTGTGGATTGGGAGAGACAGGCTGAGAAATGCCACAGGGCTTGGCTGGAGCTGGGAAAGCTGGAGAAGCTGAAGTGACACTGAGCAGACAGAGCAGCCAGGCCAGGCTGGGATGGAAACATCTGTGCCATGGGACAGCGGTGTGTCACCGAGCAGGTGCTGCCCAAACCCCGTGTCTGCTGTCCCTGTGCCACCTGTCCCGCTGGCTGCCAGCCATTCCAGCACTTCCCAGCAGGGAAAAGTGGCAGATTTCCCCCTGGGGGAGGCTCAGCTGGGTTCTTCCATGTGGTGTGCTGGAGGTTTGGTGCTGGGGAGCTGTGGGAGGGTGGAGGAGGCTGAGCTCAAATACCTGGAGGGGGAGCAGGACCACAAAATCCTGGGATGTTCTGGGTTGGGAGGGACCTTCAAGATCATCCTGGGCATGAGCAGGGACACTTTCCACTATCCCAGGCTGCTCCAAGCCTGGCCTTGGACATTCCAGGGATCCAGGGGCAGCCACAGGTGCTCTGGAAGCTGTGCCAGTCATGCCTTGTTGTACCTTAGCTGGGTAGGAAGGGAAGCGACTGCTCCATCAGTTGTTAGCTGGAATATTTTCAGGAGGAAAAAGCCCTTAGGAAATGGCATTGGTGCTCATGTTGGGAATGATCACACTCACATCCATATGTCTTTCCAAGCTCTGGAAGTAAAAATAGAGGTGGGGTGTCTGCTGTGTTTGACTGTGCCTTGCATGTTCCAAAGGTTAATGGCGGAGAACCATTGGAAGAGGATAAAATAGCCCAAGGTGTACATTTGGAAAAATAACAACTGGATTTTAGCGCTCAGGATTCCTTCTCTGGGGGACTTAAACAACCCCATGATGTTCACTTGTTACAGGATAATGCCGAGCTGCTTATCTGTGGTAAACATGAAAAGGATTAAGGTTTTTTTGGAACCTTTCATGCTAGGAGAGAATCCAAACTCATTTTTACCTCCTGCTGTATTTTTCCAACCATCTCCTGGTGGCTGCTCCAGCCCAGCACGGTGCTGGATACAATCCCTGACATTTGCTGTGCAAACCAGGAGCCTCCCCAGGGTGCTGCTGGATGAGATCTGAGGGCTGGGAAGGCTCTGGAGACTCATTTTTATCTTGGGGCTCTGCTGAAGGTGGATTTGGGTTGCAGAGGGAGCAGCAGCAGCAGCTCTTGGGTCTGTTTTGTGCTCCAGGTGTGAGCAGGGCAGGGGCTCTGGTTATTCTGCCTCTGAGCAGGAGAACAGAAACAGAGAGTGAATTTAAGTCACAGAATGGTTTGGATTGAAAGGGACCTTTCAATCACCCAGTGCCACCCTCTGCCAAGGGCAGGGACACCTCCCAGCAGCCTGGTTTGCTCCAAGCCTTGTCCAACCTGGCCTTGAACTTCTTTATTCAGAGAAGACAAAGTCAAGTAAACAGATATTTTTGCTTTTGGATACACGCAGAGGCTTAATGATGTGTTTAGCAGCAGCTGACAGCTTCTGTTGCAAACACTTCAGTCGCTGCTGCCGGGTTCCTGTGCCAGGCAGCTGTGACAGCGCTGGGAGGGGCTGCAGGGGCTGCTGGCTTTGTGTGGGGACACTGAGCTCTGGAGATTGAGGGATCATAGAACCACAGACTGGTTTGGCTTCCATGGGACCTTAGGAATCGTCCCACTCCACCCCTGCCATGGCAGGGACACTTCCACTGGCCCAGGCTGCTCCAAACCCCATCCAGCCTGGCCTTGGGCACTGCCAGGGATCCAGGGGCAGTGGGAATTCCATCCCAGCCCCTCCCCACCCTCCCAGCCAGGAATTCCTTCCCAATCTCCCACCCAAATCTCCACTTATTCACTTTCAAGCCATTCCCTGTGTCCTGTCCCTCCAGGCCTTGTCCCCAGCCCCTCTCCAGCTCTCCTGGAGCCCCTTCAGGCCCTGCCAGGGGCTCTGAGCTCTCCCTGGAGCTTCTCCTCTCCAGGTGAGCACCCCCAGCTCTCCCAGCCTGGCTCCAGAGGGGCTCCAGCCCTGGAACAGCTCCGGGGCCTCCTCTGGGCTCTCTCCAGCAGCTCCAGGTCCTCCTGATGCTGGACCTCAGGGCTGGGGCAGCTCTGCAGGTGGGGCCTCACTTGGATAAAAAAGTCAGGAGCTACATGAGGGACAAACCCAGCAGGGGAATTTGAACTTTTAAGAGCTCCCTAAGGGTAACAATGTTTTCCCTGAGTGGGAGAAGGTCAGAAATGCCTGTGGAGCTGGGAGCTGTCACCCCAGGGAGCCCTGTGCCCGTGCCAGGGCTGTGCTCTGCTCCCTGTGTCCCATCCTGGGCTGTTAAGTGCTGATGGTTTCAAGCACAGCCCTTTCCACATGGAAGATTATTTAGGAAAAGCAGCAAGCTGTTCGGATAATGGGGAACAGGTGCACAGCGTTAGAGGGCAGCCAGGCAGTGGAAGGAACAGCATTTTTCCTCCTTTTTGGTTTTAAGAATCCTGAGGGATGCCTTGGTGAGATTCATGAATCTCAAGTAGGAGCTTTGTAATTAACAAACCTCTGGAAATATTGAAATATTTTGGAAACATTTGATGTGATAGAGGTGGTACTGTAGTTGGGAGATGGGGAGCAATGTCCTCAGGAACGACTCTGGGAAGGCAAAGCGGATGGTGAACCTTCTTGGAGAGTCAGTGCTGTTATCCTCAGGAAAAGTATAAATTCCCAACATAACCAAAATTTCCCGAGCCTGCCTGGTCTGCTGGGCTGAAATGTGTTTGTGTTTCGTACTCCAGAGCAAACTGTGGGGCTGTGAGGCTCTCATGGAAACCACTTGACTGGCAATGACTGCTCGAGTGACTGAATTACATCCAATTCATGGCACATTCCTGTTCCTCAATCCTTTTGCCAAATTTTGCCACTTTGCAAGACTACCAGTGGGCAGTGCTGATCCAGGGACATCAGTTCCTGAAGCTGGTGAAGGGTCTGGAGTGGAAATACGAGGAAAAGCTGAGGGCTCTTTGCTTGTTCCTCCTGGAGGAGACTGAGGGGAGACTCACCGGGGTCTGCAGCTCCTCCCGAGAAATGTAAATAATATTTACATTTATTGGTAAATAAATCTGGCAGTGCAGGGACAGGCACCGATTTATTCTCTGTGACAGGGACAGGAGCCAGGGAAGGTTTAGGTTGGATTTTGGGAAAGGTTCTTCCCCCACAGGGACACCAGGGAATGGTCACAGCCCCCAGGCTGCCAGAGCAGCTCCAGGAGGGTTTGGACAGCACTGCCAGGGATGCCCAGAGTGGGATTTTGGGATGTCTGTGCAGGGCCTGGGGCTGGATCGATGATCCCTGTGGGTCCTTCCAGCTCAGGAGATTCTCTGATCCTGTAGCTGTTCCAGTAACGCTGCAGCATTTGAGCAGCTGGGGGTTGCTGTTATGAATTCTCTTTGTTTGCAGAGTGACTCACGGAGCCTCGCTGTGTTTTACAATGATTTCTCCTGGCTCGCCGTTGTCTGCTCATTACCGTGGCTCAGGCACAGCTTTGCACAGGTCCAGGGCCGGTGCCCGCTCGCAGCTGACTCCTGCCACCTGCTGTCTCCTTCCTTCTCGCTTCCCTAAGGTCCTGGATTTTGGGATGCAGAGGGATAAGGGAATGGAGCTGCCTGTGGCCCGTGCTGAGCGTTGCTGTGCAGCCCCTGCTCCCTGCTCTGCCCTCCCTGCGCCTCCCCTGCTCCTCCATCCCAGTGGGGATGCCAGGGAGCCGGAGTCTGCAGGGAAATCCAGGAAAGGCCTCCTTCCTTCCCAGCTCTGCACTGCTGAGAGCACCAGCATTTCCATCACATTTCCATCCCATTTCCATCCACTTGGAAAAGATCTCCAACGCTATCAAATCCATCCATTCCCAGCACTGACCATGTCCCTGAGTGCCACATTTACGTGGCTTGAAATCCCTCCAGGAATGGAGATTCCAGCAGTGCCCTGGGCAGCTCTGCTGGTGCTGCTGTCACCTTTCCTGCTCTGGAGCCTGTTTGACTCTGGCAGGGCTCAATTCCCTGGAATCCCTTGGTGGCCTCCGGACACACAGTCACCCCTGAGAGTGTCCAGCACTGGGAAATGTTGGTAAATAGATCTGATTACACAGGCTGGAGGCAGGCAGGGAATGCTGGCAGCTCCTACATGTCCAGAGAGATCTCCCATGGACTGTGGAAGGATTTATAGGGACCTTAGATATCAAATTTCTGGCCCATATGTTTAGATAACACATTTATATCACAAATGGGGTGTCTTGCTGGGAGTGCTGTTACTTGAGGATAAACTGGAAAGGAAATTTTGGAGGTTTTTTGTGCTTTGTACTCCACCATCCTTATTTTTAAGTAGGCAAATGCAGCTTTTTTTCCACTTGGACAAACTATGGGGTGTGCAAACTTTGGAGAGGACCCCCACAGTCCTTGCATTGTTCTGAACATGGTGATGAAATTTTTCCAGCAGAGCTCAGCAGTTAACTTCCAGTAGAAAAAAAATAGTGGGAAATGCAGCTCTGAGAGGGCAGCTTTACAATCCCATTGCTGTTCTTACCAATTCCAGCACATGTTTGTTTGGGGGATATTTTTGGCATCAGGACACAGTTCCAGGTGGGTGTTGTGCAAACCAGGAGCAACTGGTGACAAACACAGGATTAAACTCTTGCTCTGTGTGTCTCAGGTCACATTTTCCTAATGCTGGATCATCCATGGGGAATGTTTTCCCATATCCCAGTTCTTGTAACTATTAAAAAGCAGTGACAGCAGATTTATTCCTGGGTTTTGAGGATCTCGCTCACAGGCTGTACCTCTGGGGGTGCCTGTTCACTCCTGGCAGAGGTAACTCCAGACTCTGGGATTGGTCAATTTTGGGGAATTCTCTGTAAATCTGGCTGAGCACATGGGTGGCTGAGTGCTGGATCAAGGCCAAGGAAAAAGAGTCTGTGAAACGCTGGCGTGGCTGCACGTTGAACTTGAGGAAAGGAATAAAAGCACTTTTCAGTTGGATTAACCACGTGATCCCTACGGCAGCATTCCAGGTGCTGGAACAGGGAACATGGGAAGCAGGCAGCAGCCACGATATTCCCAGCTGGGCATTGGCTGTGCCAGCTTCCCACCAAGGCAGCCTGAATGTGTCCAGCTCATGCCAGTGATGGAGAAATCTGGAAAACTCATAGAATCCAGGAAAGTTCAGGCATTAATACTTTATGTGCTCCTGCTGTCACAGTTAAAGCTCTCTCTGCAGAGAGGAGACACAGCTGGGGTCTCCTCTGCCACTGTGCTCAGGGAATCTTGTGGATTAAGGAGTGGAGGGATGGAGAAGGGCATGGCAGGGACCTGGTGGGACAGCATCCAGCATGGGATGAGGCACTGGAGCAAGCACTCAGCTCCTGCTGCAAGGAGACAAAACCTGACTTCCAAAGGCAAGGAAATTCCTGAGTGTGGCTGTACCTCACTTGGCTTTCTGGGCTGTGGTCACACATCTGGTGTTTCCATCAGGCCCAAGTGCCCAGGCACAGGAGGCCAACCTGCTCATTTTCAGCATTTACGAGGGGTGTCACTTGCTAGAGTGGCCAGGGTGACTTCAGCCACAGGCTGCAGCAGCCAAGTTATGAAACCACAAGAAAGTGGGTGTAAAATGGAAAAGGTGACAAAAAGTTGAGTGCTTTTTTTTTTTTTTTTTTTTTAGTTTTTAAACAGCCCTTTTTTTTTTTTTTTTTGCAGCACAGCTGTTTCAATTGATACTGATACCTTGAATGGCTAAAACAGTTTGGGCATCCAGCTCCCACAAATGCCAAGCGCTTGCAAATCTTCCAGGATTTCAAAAGTTTGCTTCCAGAGCAAATGGGGACAGGGCTGGGCTGGAGAATGTTGTCACATTGTGATGCCTTTAGTCTCTGTTGTGCTCCTAAGACTTGGTGTGAGGTTTGGCAAATTGAACCCCAGGGCTTGTGCAAAAGACCTTGAGGGTGGAGTGGAGTGTTCAGAATCCTGGAATCCTGGAATGGTTTGGATTGGGAGGGACCTTAAAGCCCATCCCATTCCATCCCATGCCATGGGCAGGGACACCTTCCACTATCCCAGGTTGCTCCAAGCCCATCCAGCCTAGCTTTGGACACTTCCAGGCATCCAGGAGCAGCCACAGCTGTTCCAGGGCCTTCCCACCCTCACAGGGATGGATTCTCCATCATCTCCAATCCATCCCTGCCCTCTTCAGCTGCTGCGTGCTGGTGCTGAGCTGCAAGAAATTCATGCTGAAGGAAGCACGAGCAGAGGCAGTCAGGACAGGAGCCTGGGGAGTGATGTTTGTGGTCATACAGGGTCCTCCTTGCATGCATGAGAAACGTGCCAGTGAGCAGTGTGGTGTGAGCCACTCTGACGTGACACGGTGTGAGCCGCACTGAGGTGACACTGTGTGAACCACTCTGAGGTGACACTGTGTGAGCCACTCTGAGGTGACACATGCCCTGCAAGCCCTCTTGTGGCAGAGTGTGACACGCCGTGTGTGTTTCGTTCACAGCTTCGATGTGGAGAATGGCCCGTCGCCGGGGCGCAGCCCGCTGGACCCGCAGGCCAGCTCCTCGTCGGGACTCGTCCTGCACACGACATTCCCGGGCCACAGCCAGCGCCGGGAGTCGTTCCTGTACAGATCCGACAGCGACTATGACCTCTCACCAAAGACCATGTCCAGGAACTCCTCCCTGCCGAGTGAACAGTAAGCATCCATTAGTATTTTACACTTTCTGTGCTGCTCTAATCCTCTCAGCTCTGTTAAGAGGAGCTTATGGGTGGTATTGGAGAATTTCGTAGCTGGAATGCACAAAAGAGGTGCTGATCCAACGTCCTCTCCCATCTCATCCTTCAAATACTCAAATTTTCTCCAGAATTTAGCAGAAGATCTTCCAAAACTGTATCCTGGAACAACAGTGAAGCTGTGCTGTACTTTTATTTACAGATTTGCTGTTCCCCATCCTGTTTTGGGGGCTGTTCCCTAGAACACAGTGGAAAATGAACTGAGACAGATAAAGAGGATCCACAGAGTGTCCTGGATTCTCAGCCCTTTATTTTGAAAGGCACATTTTAAAGTTTTAAAGTGGCCATTAAGCTGTAAAAAAAGTGCTCGTTAAACAAAGTTGAACTGTTGCGAAAGTTTTGTCACGGAATGGAAATCTGAATATTAGCCAGATCCGCGAGAATTCTGCAAGAAAATGTCTCTGCTGTGAAGTTAAAACTGAGTAAATATTTATTGAAGGAAACACTCCAAATTATGCAAATAGTGTTTAGTGTAAACGGTGGGTTGTAGCAATTCCCAGCAGTGTGCTGGGGTGGGGGAATCCCATAATTTCCCCCAAATTCATGGCTGTCTGCAGCTGAAGTGTCCATCCACCGTGGGCATCTGTTAGCACTTGGGAGAGAGTCTCCATCAGTGTGGAGACAATTTTAATTAAATTTAGACTTAACAGCACTGATACCCGAGTGAGGATGAGGGGATGACCTCTGTGGCAGCACGGTGGGGAAATTCCTCTTGGGGGGGTCCAGCACTGGTGGACAACTCTCCTGTGGCAGCCTGGAGCCAGCCCTGCTTGGTGTATCCTGCTATTAATTATGGGATTAAGAATAGAATTGACAGCAATATTGCTCCTAAGAGTGCCTAAAAGGGCTCCAAAAGAGCAGGAGAGGTGCTTGGGACAAGGGATGGAGGGGCAGGACAAGGGGGAATGGATTTAAGCTGAAAGTGGGTAGATTTAGATGGATATTGGGAAGGAATTCCTGGCTGGGAGAGTGGGGAGGCCCTGGCAAAGGGTGCCCAGAGGAGCTGTGGCTGCCCCTGGATCCCTGGAAGTGTCCAAGGCCAGGCTGGGTGGGGTTTGGATCCACCTGGGGTACTGGCAGGGGGTGGGACTGGATGGGTTTTAGCTCCCTCCCAACCCAAACCTTTCAATGATTCTATACCCTGCCACCTCTCAGTTAGGTAAATCATACAGAATGTTCCATACATGCACAAGTACTGTAACTAATACCACCAAAAAAAACCAACCCCAAAACAACAAACTCCTTCTTATTTCTGGCAATGGTGTATTTTGCTCACAACTTCTGCTCAAATCTTCCATGATGAAAACAGCCAGACAAAACCCGGCGTCTGAGCAAGGTTAAAGACTGCGACAGAGATCAACAAAAGCCAGGAAATTCAAAGGTGACCTTTCCCCGCACCACCACGGTTGGTTTTTTTCCACGGCAGTGCAAGCATGAGCCTCAACTTCTGAATTTCCTGGCTTTTATTGCCTGGCGTTCTCAGTCCGAACGCTCTCTCCAGCCGGTTGTTTTGGATATACACTGTGACCTTTCATTAGGAACAAGTTTTTATGTGGTGTTGACTAAATGCTGCATGGGTTCATTCGTGAGGAAAACCCCCTCAGGAAAACGCTCATTCCCTTAGGTGAATTATCCTGTTTGAGGATAAATCTGTACCGAAATTTATACTTTTTTTTCCATTTTTCCTTAGGCATGGCGACGACCTGATCGTCACACCTTTTGCCCAGGTGAGTTGGTGGCATATTGGCCTCTAAAATAACTTTTCTAAAGCGTTAAAGCAGAGAAGGTGACACCTGCGGTTTTGTCTCCCTCAGGTGCTGGCCAGCCTAAGAAGCGTAAGGAACAACTTCACGCTTCTCACCAATTTACACGGCACCTCCAACAAGTAAGCCTGGCTTTTTAAGCTCCTTTCGTACATAAGAGGAGGCGGGGACCGAGCAGGGGCTGCGGGGGCCGGGGAGCTGCGGCCGCGATGCCTCAGGGCTTCGCCACGGCCTCAGGGCTCCGCCATGGCCTCAGGGCTCTGCCAGGGCCTCAGGGCTCCGCCGCGGTTTGCGCGGGACGCCAGGGGGCGCCCTCTCCTCTCCCTCACGGCCTCCGTCCCCTCATAACCTCATCCTCTCATTCCCTCATCCCCTCATTTCCTCACCCCCTCATCCTTTCGTCCCCTCATCCCCTCATCCTCTCATCCCCATCTCCTTATCCCCCTCATCCTCTCGTCCCCCAACTAAGCCTCATTCCCTCATCCCCCATCCCTTCATTCCCTCATCCCCTCATCTCTCACTCCTCATCCCCTCGTCCCTTCATCCCCTCATCCCCATGTCCCCTCATCCACTCATCCCTTCATCCCCTCATTCCCTCATCCTCTCATCCCTCATGCCCTAATCCCTCATGCCCTCATTTCCTCACCCCCTCATCCTTTGATCCCTTCATCCCCTCATCCTCTCATCCCCATCTCCTTATCCCCCATCCCCTTGACCCCAACTGAGCCTCATTCCCTCATTTCCTCATCCCCCTATTCCTTCATTCCCTCATCCCCTCATCTCTCACTCCTCATCCCCTTGTCCCTTCATCTCCATGTCCCTTCATCCCCTCATTCCCATGTCCCCTCATCCACTCATCCCTTCGTCTCCTCACTCATCCCCTCATCCCCTCATCTCTTCATCCCTTTGTCCCCTCATCCCCTCATTCCTTCATCCCTTCATTCCCTCATCCCTTCATCCCTCAGGTCCTCCCTGAGAAGTAAGTGATGTGTTTAGTCTTGTGTGATTCATGTCCACCATGAATCATGGGGGCAGTTTGGGGCACCACACCACAAAAAAAAAACCAACATTGAGGGTTGGAGAGTGAGAAGGAAATGGAATCTGGGGAAGGGAAGGGTCTGGAGCCCAGGATCAGCTGAGGGAGCTGGGAAGGGGCTCAGCCTGGAGAAAAGGAGGCTCAGGGGGGCCCTTGTGGATCTGCACAACTCCCTGCCAGGAGGGGACAGCCAGGGGGGATTTGGGATCTGCTCCCAGGGACACAGGGACAGGAGGAGAGGGAACGGCCTCAGGCTGAGCCAGAGATGGTTTATTTAAATATCAGGAAGAGTTTCTTCACAGAAAGGTTTGTCCAGTTCTGGCACAGCTGCCCAGGGCAGTGCTGAGTCCCCATCCCTGGCAGGATTTAAAATCCCTGTGGATGTGGCACTTGGGGACATGGGGCAGCGCTGGCCTCAGCAGTGGCTGGGTTGGAATTGGTGATCTCTGAGGTCTCCGTCAACCTGAACAATTCCATGATCTTTGTCATGTTGCCACCTTGGCTACCCCAGGCATTCCGTATGTGCCCAGCTCGGAGCAGAGGCATCATCTCTGTTCAGTCAAGCCATGGTCCTGCCCTGCATTTCCACCATTGCTTCACAGAGCAATAACAACCCCAGAATTATCCAAGCTGGAAGGGATCCAGCAGAATCAAGTCCAGCTCTTAATTGCCTATAGAGGGATCAAACCCTCAAACCTGATGTTATCAGCACAGGCTCTACCCAACGGAGCCAATCTCACGTGAGCTGTTCATGGCCAAAGGGCAAAGGTCAAGGGGGCACCCCAAACCTGAGGCTCTGGGGACAACAAGGATTTCCCAGCAGCAGCATCCTGGAGCTCAGCTGTGAGAGGGCTGCAAATCCCACATCACTTCCTTTGACACTGATTACTCTGAATGAGGAAGGTGATGCACTCAGGAGGAAGATGTTGTTTTTTCTACCTGCTGAACAGGAGAAACCAAACAAACCCCTTTTTTACGCCTTTGTCCGGAACCACCGTTTCCCCCTGGCTATTTATACTGAGTCAGTCATCATCCTCCTCTGGCCTGCTTGGCCCCAGGAGAGCTGTTCAGCCTCAAACCAACATCATTCATTCCTGGCGAGGGCTGGTGTGCACCCACCCATCCCACTGATCCCACCCTGGGACTGGCAGGCGCTGCTCCCGCTGCCTCCAGAAGGGAAGGATGAGGTGCAGGATGTCCCCAGCAGGACACCATGAGGGGCATCACCTGGTGCCCACCACAAGCTCAAAGATTTCTGTGTAAAATCTTTATTTTACACAAATCCCAGCATTTTATCCAGGCGTGAGGTTTTTCCTCCTGTTGATTCCTGTTGGCAAATTTTGATGGGAAGGAACCGCCGCATTCCAAGATGGAGGTTAATAAAAAAACCAGATGGCTTAAATATTCCTGGGGGTTTTTTTTAAGCTTTGCTTTTTTGGAAGGCTCGGGCATTTTGGCAGTTCCTAATGAGGAATCTGAAATTGGACAGGGCCGGAAGGAAGTGAGGGTGTAACCTGTAGGACACACAGGCATCTTACAGTGTCCTTTGGAAAACATTCCCAGATTTGATTGAGGTCTAAAGTCGTTTGCCTGGCCAAAGTAAAAGTCATTAAATTTTTAAACCATCCCTTGCCAAACATCCCAACCCATGGCGGGATGTGCTTCCAGGTGCCTTGGAGTTTCCAAAGAGCTGCAGCCGTGCTGCCAGCTCATGCTTTTATCATATGTCTCATGATATTTGATATTTTACTTAAACTTCTGCTCTGAGGATCATGAGAATCTCAGCTTTTCTTTAACCCCTCCTCTCCTCTCTTTTTTCCTCCTCCACCCCTCCTGGCCCGAGCAAGGAAAAAGAGGATGCTGTCCCACATATTTGCTGGAAAATATGAATGTTAAGGCCTGGAGGGGAAAAAAAAACAACTGGCAGTCATATTTTTTTGGACTTTAACGTCAGGGTTCTTGAGGCAGTTTCCTGATTGGAAAAGAGGAGAGGATGATTAATGGCTTTGGAGTGCCGGAGTTTGGCAATTGCAGCCCAGGACGCGGTCGGGGAAGCATCCGGAGCCTGCTCCGTGTAATACCCTGCGGCAGGAGGGAAGGAGCGGGCAGCGGCAGCCACCGGAGCGCCGTGGTGGCTGGGAAAGGACAGCGCCGTCAAAACTCTCACATCTCCGACCCTGCGCCCTGGCTGCCTGGAAAACAGGATGGGCACGTGGATTTGAGGATGGCGGGAGCGGAGCGGGGAATACCGTATGGAGCAGCGGCTCATCCCTCCCCACCCCCCCAAAGGCATGTCTGTGCAGCTCAGGGCTTGGAGATCCCTGGAGCTTGGATCCCTCGCTCCTGGGAGTGCTGCAGCCGTGGCTGTCCCTGCTGTCTGTCGGGGAGTTTCTGTTTTTTAGAGATTTCGAGATTTGGCTTTTCAAAGGCTCAGCAGAGGCAGGTCGGGGCAGATTTGCAGGGAATTGAGCACCCAACGTGTGTGCCCTGTGCTGAACCCTTCCGAGAGCCTGGGTGCTGCACATCCTGCCAGAGCAGCCTTTGGATGCCGGGGAGGCTCCTGCCGGGAGCGGGCTGTGGAGCCCGGCGGCTCGGAGAGCTGGAATTGCACTCCAGACCTCACCTGGGCAGCCAGGCCTTCCCGGAGCACTTCTGAAGAACCCCCGGAGCTACAATTGCAGCACAATTGAGCCGCTCTGCCTGCTTTGATTCCAGCTTCAAAGGAGAGCTGGCGAATAATGGATGTTGCAGTTCAGTGGCTGACTCCGAAATTTGGGGTTAGGAAGGAGGTTGGTGAAGGGAGAGTGTGGGGAAATCTGGCTTCAGTTAAAATGGATCCGAAACTTCTTAGGGAAGCAGAAGCCCAAAGTTTCATTTTTGGTCAGCCTGAAGTACTGCAGTCAATCCAAACTGAAGTGTCTCGATTTTGGTGTCAACTCTTTTTAACTCCTTTAAAAACCAAGTCTCTGATGATGTCTGCAGCTTGAAAAATTAACAGTTTTGTTTGGCAAGTCTCACAGGGTTGACATTTGGAGAGAATCTGCACCTTTTTCCAGTCAGACCCCGTTGGCTTGACTTGAACCAAGTTTTTTCAAATAGCTTTTGGCCTCTCCAAAATCCAGGAACTGCTGCTGAAATTGCTGCTCAGAGTGCAAAAAGTATCCTTCAGCTGTTTCAGAACTAAACAATAGTGATTGCAGCATCCTCTTCCTCTCTTCAGGAGCAATCCCAGTGTTAACTGCAGGGTTTAAGGGCACATTTCTGACCTTACCTGTGGCATTGCAGTTTGACATCACTTCAGTGTCCATTCCAGACTCTGTAGGGAAAAGCTTTATGGGAAAAGGCCTTGGCTGTGAGGGAGCCACCAGAGCCTGGCCCTTGCTGCCTCCAGGCATATTTTGAGCATGAAGGTGCAAAGGCAGCATGGGATGGGGGCACATTTCTCATTTCCAGCTCATGGAACAGGCAGGGAGCAGCCATCTCTGGCTTTTCCTAACAAATACTGCTCAGCAAATCTTTGTGAAGTGTTTGGGTTTTTTGGGGAGAATAGAAAAGGGTTTTTAACTGAGGGAGCTGGCAGGGTTTGGAAAGACAAAATCCCACTTTTGACAGAGAATTCTTTATCCCTCTTAGGAGATCTCCAGCCACGAGTCAGCCACCTGTCTCCAGAGTGAACCTACAAGGTACGTGTGGGGTTTGGGGATGGGCTGCCAGGCCAAGTGCACACAACATTTACTGCCCAGTCCTGCTCACAGCTGCTTCTCTGCCCCCTCCCCAGTGCAGCTCTGGCTTCCTGCTGCAAAAAACCCATAGGAGAGAACTATCAGGCTCCAAATATTGTTATTTTAATCGTTTGGTTTGGGGTTTGTGCTGGTGTATTAGCACAGGAGATGAACATGATTTTGGTTTGATAGTCACGGCCACAGTGGCTGCTGTTCTTGTGAGTCCCTGTGAGCACAGGCCTGGACAAGCCCCAGCCTACGAGCCTCCAACAGGCTCAGACACAGCTGGGTCTTTCTTTTTTTTTATTCTGTTTATTTCAGTTTGTTTCCATGTGATCTGTGTACTCAAACCTTTCCTGGGTGAGACTTCCTTGGCTTCCTGCTGGGAAGGGGGTGCCAGGGCAAGGTGGGGTGGGCAGCACTGTGAGGGCTGCTGAGCAGGGCAGGGGGAAGGATGAGGATGAGCAGCAGAACCTGATTATTTAGGACAGGTTTATTTGCTTTGACACCCGGTTTTAGCCAAGCTGAGGGTCTGTAGAACCCCGCTCAGGATCAGAGCTGGCCCTACTTGCACTAATTCAAAGGTTGCTCCAGAGAGAAGGAGATAAGATTTGGAGCAGTGCCCGTTTGTAAGGTTTAATCTCAGCCTTTCCAATAATTACATGCTTGGAGGGACTTAATAAAGCTTAATTTTCACAGCGTGTGAAGCCTGGATAACTATCATTTCCTCTCCTGCTGTGTGTTATTTATTCTCAGGGGACACGCAGAGTCCTGCACACTTCCAGATTAGGTTCCTCCAAACTTGTTAATGGGAGATGGAAACCCCTGATGCAAAAATAAAGCTGGACAACACAGTCTTAAACTCCTTCTCTTTCTGTCACAGCCAGCAGGAATGCAACTCATCACCTGATTTAAAACTGGGTCTAATGAGGTTTGAATTTGTGCCTGTGTGAAAAAAAAAATGGAAAATTTCCTAGACTTTCCATAGATCTGTTTATTTAAGTTAGACAATCTAATAACGAGGGGAGAATGCCCTTCCAGGAACTTTTTAGGTTCATTTTCTTAACACTTTCCGTGGAAAAAATTGCTCTCAACTTTTTAGCACTTTGGGGATGTTTTTCTGCACTATTTCCAACAAGAGCTGTAGGACTCTTGGTACTTTTTAGCTGATCCAAACTTCTAATGCTGGGAATACATGAAAATTCCTTTAGGAATGAAGTGTTTGACACACAGAACTGTAGAGCAAGTTTTGTGTTACCTCGTAAAGGTTGGATTTGTGGCCCCTCAAGTAAACAGGTTTTTAACAACAAAACTGCTTTTAGGTGAAATCTTCAAATAAAATTTTAAAAAGTGAGTTGGATCATTACAGCTTCAGTAAATGGTGACACTTTGTAGGTAAGAAGGAGATGTATTTTTGAGATTGATAGGAAATTGTGTGATTTCCTACATAAACCAGCCAATATTGGCATTACTGGTAGAAAATCTGGGGTTCTTGGTTAAATTCAGGTCACGGCCTTCCTCTGCCTCATCACAGTCACTGAATTCCTTTCCAGACAGCAGAAAACAATCACAACCCTTGACTTTCTAAGGAAGTTTCCATTTAATTCAGCAAGAACAGAGACTTTTAAGGATTTTTTTTCAGTGTTTGCACCTTTTTTTCTCTCCCCTTGACGGCTTCTGCTTTGGAAATTATGAAGGGAAGGAGAGATTTTCCTATCAGAACCCTTCCAGTTCTGTGCCAGCGGTGCAGAGGATGCAGAGTGTTTTTCCTGAAGGTTTTGCAGAAGGAAGCAGTCGTGTTTTGATTGGGACCAGGCTGCTTCACATCTCTCTAGATAAAAGCCTGTATTTGGAACAAATTTGGTTCAGATTCATGAGATTTGTTGAAGCCTGGAATTTCATTTTAACCCTCCAGTGTCACCCATTGATTCATGGCTTTACCACAACCCGCTGACATCACTGTGAGCATCTTGTGGATGTCTCCTTTGATTTGTCATTAACGGGGTGATTTATATCCTGTTCTGAGAAATACAGAACTCAGGATTTAAAGCGAACGAGGCTGCATTAATAAAATTACCCTGGAGGGAGGCAAATTGCATCCACTGCAAGGAATACACGCCAGCTATTTACTCCAGCTGGAATATTCCAGGATTTTCCAAGCAACAACAGCCAAATCTGCTGCTGGTGTTGCATCACTGAGGACCCAGGCCCGTGGTGGAATAAGTGAGTTGTGGTGAGATGAGGAAATTCTTTTTTGCTTTCATTTTCTTTATAAGTAGGAAAACTTTTGGCCTGGTTTTTTCTTGGGACAAAGGGCTTTAAAAGTCACTGCTGGTGTCACTGTGAGTTTCAGAGCTTTCTTAACCTTGCAAGCACAGCCAGAGAAGGAAGGGGAATATGGATTGAACATCCTGTGTTTTGTCCTTGGTATCAGCTGAAGTAAATCTGGCAGATTTTTCCTGTTATTTTGTTATAAGCGCAGCTCACAGGAACGCACAAAATCGCTTTTATGAATTAAACGAGAAACCATGGAAATACAAAGCCATAACTAAAGTCCATCAATGCTTAATTAGCTGGGCAGGATGACGGGAATGCTGTGGGGTTCCTGCGTGGTGTGTGACATCCCCAGCAGCTGTGCAGGGGCAGGACGGTGCTGCTCAGCCACCTCTGGGTTACAGAAACAATGGCAGACACGTTGTCACGCAGTGTCCCTGAGGGTTCTTTCTCCTGAGGTTTCTTTCTCCTGTCCCCCTTTGTTCTTGCTGAGCGTGGCCTCTGCCACAGTTACTTTGGGTGACCTTTGTGCCACCTTGGGCTCAGGAATCCATCGGCGCCTTCCCTTCTCCATGCAGCTCTCCCCTGCCCTGGCCCCAGTGAAAGGTCTGCAGCTCCTACCCAATGATTCAACCAATAACACCTTCAACCAGCAACAAGTCTGGCTTTTCCTGCTTGGTTTTGTTCCTTCTGCCATATTTATTCCCCTCAGTGACCCTTTATGCCCTCTGAATTAAATCACCTTTCACTGCCTGCTACTGCCAGTCGAACCCTCTCGTTCTTCCACAAACTTTTCCCAGCCTGTTTTGTCCCCACGCCATCAATCCTGGGATGGACAGTGTTTTCCCATTCCTGTTTGTTCCACATTTAATGTCACCAGAGGTGACAGGAGCAAAGCACAGAGTTTTTCCCTGACTGTGTGGGGTTTGCAGGGACTCTTCCCAAGATCACCTTGGATACTCTCAGCTCTCACTAATGACAATTCTCCTCACAATTAATGACACAATTTTGCTGATCTGCTGCAGCCCCAGCCTTGGGGGGGTGCAGCCCTTTGGGATGTGTCACCCACAGCATTTCAGGGCTCAGGGGATTAAAGCTTTGTTAAAATTCCTCTCTGGGGATGGGAGGGAAGGGTCGGTGTTTTTCTTGGTGTTTTTCTTGCTTGTGCCTTAGCTCTGCTTTCCTGTACCTCGGCACGTTTGCCTGCACTTCCCACATGCCTTTACACGACCTCCAAACTCGTACTCTTTCATTTTTCCTGTGGGTGTAGGACGTACACAGACTCGTGCACGAACCTTTGTGTAAAGCATAAACAAAGGCTGGATGATGCCCGTGCTGCTGAGAGCCCCGAGTTTTTGTAGGAGTTCAGGAGCCTTGTGCATCCCAGCGAGCTCTGGGTTACAAATATCTCCCAATCCCCAATAATGAGCAGGAGCTGCTGCTCTTGCACCATCCTCCAGCGCTCGGCACGTGCAGAGCAGCTCTGGGTGCACACACAGAGGAGAGGATTCATTTTGAAATTCTGTTTCTTTGCTGCGAGTTCGGCTGAAGATTTGACCTTTTGATTTGGAGAGCGCCCGTAAAAGTCAAATGGTTGCGGTGCTTTGGGCTTTTACGGGAGCACAGAGGAACCACGAGTTCCTGAGCAGCTGAGCCACAGTCACTGGCTGCGTGCACAAAGGAGGCTTGTTAGCACCTACAGATTTATTTTTAAGGGATGAGGCGCAGGCATGATGCAGATTATTCAGAAACTAACCAAAACCCTGTAAGAAATCAGGTAGATAATGAGCTTAATGACGCGCTTTACTAAACTCGGGTTGCTGAGAGCCGAAAGCGATTCTCTCAGATTGAAAAAAGCGTTTGAAAGCGAATTTCAGAGCGGGGCTGAGGCAGCCCCAGCCAGCACGGGGCCATCCCGAGGCTCTTCCCGGCTGTCCGGGGGGAGTTCATTCCTGCCCAGAGTCCGTTCCGCGTGTTGCGCCCGCCTGCCTCGAACACACCCCCCGAAAGTTGGACTCATGCATCTTAGTAAGTATTTCAGTTATGCTATTGACGTCAATGCAGTCATTAAATAGATTGCCGGCCCTCCCAGCAGCAAACCTGTGCCAAAGACCTAGAGGCAGACACATTTTAAAAGAAGAACATCAGGTTTGCTTTTAGCGTTTGGAGAGAATAAGGGAAAAGTTTCTTCTGAAGTCACCCTTTGCAATAAGGGTGGGTTTTTTTGCTTCATTTTCTGAGGCTCATTTTCGGTGAAGATAATTGCTGTGTTTTATTGAACACACGTCGGCTGTGTTGCTGTGTGCATAAACAGCTCCGAACGAGGCTAAAAAGTCATTTTTGTGACCGGCTCTGGCTGACAAGTGACACTTGTTTCAGGTCCCCTGGCTAGATTTATTTGTGTATCAAGTGACAGGAGGCATTCAGGCAAACCTGCTTAGCCTTTGACTCTGGAAATTCTGCCAGGATTGATTTCATGACATCTATATAAGAAAATAGCCTTCATTTCTCCTCGGCAGGCTCTGAAGACACACAAGCTAATCACGACTCCATAGCAACGGATAAAAACTGTTTTCCCCTCCGCCCCACCTGTGGATGTCACATGAAGATGCTCCACGTGCTGCTGCCATCAGGAGCCTGTCACTCCCCGGGGCCAGCTGCCTCCTGCGGCCGTGGGTGTGCGGGACTCCCGGAGCATTCCCGCTGTCCTGCTGCATTCCCGGGGCTGCCTGGGACAGCCGTTCATCCCGGGGCTGGAGGCGGCTCTGCTCCCTTCTCCCGGGGCTGGAGGCGGCTCTGCTCCCTTTTCCTGGGGCTGGAGGCAGCTCTGCTCCCTTCTCCCGGGGCTGAAGGCAGCTCTGCTCCCTTCTCCCGGGGCTGGAGGCGGCTCTGCTCCCTTTTCCTGGGGCTGAAGGCAGCTCTGCTCCCTTCTCCCGGGGCTGAAGGCAGCTCTGCTCCCTTTTCCTGGGGCTGGAGGCGGCTCTGCTCCCTTTTCCTGGGGCTGGAGGTGGCTCTGCTCCCTTTTCCTGGGGCTGGAGGCAGCTCTGCTCCCTTTTCCCGGGGCTGGAGGCAGTTCTGCTCCCTTCTCCCGGGGCTGAAGGCAGCTCTGCTCCCTTTTCCTGGGGCTGGAGGCGGCTCTGCTCCCTTTTCCCGGGGCTGCCTGGGACAGCCGTTCATCCCGGGACTGGAGGCAGCTCTGCTCCCTTCTCCCGGGGCTGGAGGCAGCTCTGCTCCCTTTTCCTGGGGCTGAAGGCAGCTCTGCTCTCTTTTCCCGGGGCTGGAGGCGGCTCTGCTCCCTTTTCCCGGGGCTGCCTGGGACAGCCGTTCATCCCGGGGCTGGAGGTGGCTCTGCTCCCTTTTCCCGGGGCTGGAGGCAGCTCTGCTCCCTTTTCCCGGGGCTGGAGGCAGCTCTGCTCCCTTATCCCGGGGCTGGAGGCAGCTCTGCTCCCTTTTCCTGGGGCTGGAGGCAGCTCTGCTCCCTTTTCCCGGGCAGGAATGACTCCCCAGGGGCTGCTGATGCCTCGGAGTGGCGACCTAAAACAGAGGCTGGGCAAAATTAAATGAATAAAAGCGGGTATTTATTGAAGGCTTTCAATAAATACACCTTGGGCAGTCAAAAGCCTCTGGGGGGCTACACCCAGGATGGATGATGGCCACGAGGTTTTTATACATTATAAGTTTTTTAATAAGTTATAAGTTTGTTCCATTTACGTCTCAGGGGTTAATCCTCCAATTACAGCTTCAGATAATGAAGTCATTTAATCTCATTTTGTCCCCCCCCCAATTCACTGTGTTTACATCTCTCAGGGCCTGGGACACTGAGGTGTCCTTGAGTTTCAGGCCTAGAAAGGAATTGTTTTGTCTCAATAAAATGGGAGAACAGCAGCTGACAGGCTGTGGCGTTTCAGAGTTACGCACTAAAGCACTGCAGGATCTGAAAAATAGAAAAGTGAAATCCTGAGCCCTGAGGACACAGAGATGGAACCTCAGGCAGGGAGCAGCTCTGCCCTGCCAGGAGCTGGTGGAACAGCAGCAGGGACGCGTTTTGGAGAGGTCACAGAGCCAAACCCCAGCGGTTTCGGTGAGGTTCTCATTTCACTGATGAGCCCACACTCAGCTAGGTAGGATAAACCATCAATCAAAAAGTTACATCACTTTTAAAGAATGTTCAGTTCCCCCTGAACATTAAATATCACCTTGCTGGTATTTAATAACCAGCCCGTGCTACTGAATGGCTTTTTCTGATGGGGGGCTTCTTTGTTGGAACTTTAGAGGTTGAAATTTTTAAGCTTTTTGTGTTAAAAAGTGCTAACTTTAAGTATTACATTTGATTTAAAGACTTTAGAATAGGTTTTTAGGATTAAGTAATAGTATAGGGGCTGTAAGTGTGTAGCTTAAATAGCATTGTGTGATTTTATAGGGTGAAAACCTTAGATTTAAGATTTTAGTAATCCTGATCTTTAGATTTTAGTAATCTTAATATTTTAGTAATCTTTAGTAATACACGTGAGATAAAATAGAGTTTTAGGTGTTGCCTAAATATTTTTTAAAACTTTTTTTTTAAAAATAAGTTTAGCTAGTTTTTGGTTTTTTTGTTTTTTTTTTTTTTTTTTTGTAATTAAGTAAAAAAAGTCTGCTTATTGCAGGCCTTAAGTAATTATTATTAAGTCAAAAGCATAAATAATGTAGGTATTACCGTGTTATCAAGTAATTATCACTTAAATAACCTTAGAAATCACTTCTTTGGAAGTGACTCAGGCAGCTGCAGCCGTGAAGGGACCTTGGGAGTGGCACGGTCCCGTTGCATTGTGTGCGTATGTGGTGTGTGTTATCATCATCAAGGCCTCTGAAACGCTGCTAAAATGCATTTGTAGAATGTGTTACATTTTTTACATTCTAAAAATCCCCTATCGATTGGGGGCTGATCAGATTTTGTCTTTTTCATTTTTGAAATGAAAAAAATTACATTTACTTTTTGATCAAAAAAAATGTTACTGAAATTCAGTGCAGATTTTTTTTTTTTTTTCAGTTGATTTCAGTCTCACATTCACAATTTCAGGATCAATAATGTACAAACACAGCGTGACTTTTGGGGACATTTATACACCAAAGAAAATTTGAAAGCTCGTGCTAATTTATATGGAATACGCTGAGACCTCGTACCACAAATCCTTTCCCCACAACCTGAGCAGCCAAATTCAAATGTTCTGATTCTCAGCAGCCAAATCATTTGGTTGCAGAAGGAAGAGAAATAATAAGAAATAATAAAAGCCAAGTTTCCCTGGCTGTTTCTGGGCTGGGATTGAGGAGTCCCTGACTCCGCTGCGCTCCCGTCCCGGTCCCGTTGCGCAAGGGCCCCGCGGAGCCGCCGGGGCTGTGCCGTGGCCGATAACAGCCCCGATAACATCTCCGGTTCCTTTGTTTGCTGCACACAGACATCCAGGAGATTCTCACAGCGCTGTCCTCGGCACCCCAATCACTTCCAGATGGGAATGGGAGATGTGTCCTGGATCACAGAGAAATAAAACAACCCAAACCAAACCAAAGCACCCAAAGCAAAGCGCTGGCAGGCCGGGTTATTTTGTTATATTTTTAAGGTGGCAGGGCAGAGGCTGTGCGTGCCTTAGGGTGAACATTGTCCCACTGGTTGAGTCCTTTTAGCTGCCATGTCACAGCATTTCCAGGCACTGGGAATTGCAGTGGCCTCCCCAAAGCCCCACAGCTCTGGAGAATTTTCTCCTTCCTCCCCCAGGCTGAGCTCGGAGTTGTGTCCTGGACACAGCACGGGAGAGGCTGCATCCAAAATTCAAAATGTGGGGACATTCCTGCTCAAATCCCACAGCCAGCCCCAAAGGCCAAACCTTTGTACTCCCCCAGTGGAAGTTGTTTTCCTCTTGTGTTTTAAAAAGTGTTTCTAACTTTGTGTTCTGATTCTCAGCAGCCAAATCATTTGGTTCGTAGTTGGGCAGGAATTCCCCAATATTATTTTTATATTTATTCATCTTGGTGAGAGCAGGGGTTGGTCCCAGGCTGGAGGGGAAAGTGCTGTTCCTGAAGGACATTCCTGGGATTTGCTGTCCTCTGCAGGGACATTCTGCTCACCAAACTTAACTCTACAATTACAAAATAACAATTACAAAGATTAAAACTTTCAGAGCTTTAAAAATCAAGGTAGAATTAAAAGAGGAAGAAAAAGGATTGTTCTGGAACTTTTCCCTCTGTTCCATATGGAATTGCATCCATTGTGATTCACGCTCAGCAGTTACCAAACAGTGACACTGAACAATGAACATATTGATCGTTTCGATGCTCCAATCACCCAAAAATGTTCTGCTTTTATCACCAGTTTCATCTCCTGATGAACTAAAAATGATTTCTGCAGCCAGGCAAGGTGTGCTAATTACTGTAACCATTGTTGTGCAAGCGGGGAGGAATGTTACACTAAGAGTTAATGAAACATTTCATTGTAATATTTGCTCCAAGAAGTGCCTGTAAATGACAGCCTTAAGGATGCTATAATTGCAATACCTTTTTTATTTCACAGAAAGGAAACAGCTGCTAATTATTTATGGGTATTAATCAAACCTGTCAGTTTATTCGAAGTTCTTTCAGTTCACTGCAAATATGTATGATTACCAACATTTAAATGTTTTAAACAGTAGCCTTTAGAAACTGTTTAAATACACCTCTCCCTGTGGGATATATTCTCACATCTAAAGGTAGCATTGATTGCTTTGCTGTGCATTCAAGCACAGAATCATTTTAGGAACTCAGAATAAAAAAAAACCAAAACCCTTCCAAAATCCTGCAGGGTGTTGATTTGACAATTAATATCATTTGATTTTGTAATCAGGACTGTGCCTCTGGAGCCAGGAGCAGGATCTGACCCAAGCTTTGCTGGCATCCAAAATTTATTATTCAGTGCTAAGGAACTCCATGGTTAAATTGAATTTTAAAGGAACTGTGCATTTTAATGTAGATATTGCAGTATAAATATCCTGCTGTCAGAAATCTCCCTTCCCAGGAGCAAATTAATCATCTGTGCATGCTAAACTCCTCCACCACACCTTCACACTCTTCAAAAGCTTTCTGAGGCAGACTTTTCCCTGGACCTCCAAGCCTCCAGGTTCCAAGCATTTGGAGAGAGGCTTTGGCTTGCCAGGTCCCTTGGAGCAGATTCCAGACACCCCAAAGTTTCCATTCCAAGTGGGTCGAACCCAGTCAGACTTTTCGTGCCTCGGGTGTGTTTAGGGAGGTTTGTCAGGCTTAGCACTTCGTACAGAAATGCTTCTGAAATGTCACATTTTACAAGCAATGTCTTTTTCTTTAAATACCAGATATTAGGCTGACAAAAGCAGGAGTTGGTCAGAGCGATCTTTGTGTTCTCTGAAAAACCAGGGGGGAATTCTGGGAAGTAGAAAAGCCAGCCTGTTTTCCTGTGCCTCTTCCCTCCCTCCCTGCCTCATTCCCTGCACAAATTTTACAAGAAGTGACCCAAAATCGTGTCCCTGTTGTTGCTGACTCGAGAACAGGACGTTTGGATCCATGCTGGGAGCATTTGTGCCTGTCTGGGACAGCCCGAAAGGATGTGGGATAACGTCTGTTCTGTGGGGATTGTCACTGAGCACAGCGTGGGGCCAGTGCTGCTCAGAAAATTCCAAGAACAAAAAGAATAAACACACACAAGTGCAGGGCTTGTTGGAAATGGCCTTTGCTGGCATTTGACAGCTGTGAAATCTTTGCCTCCCTTTTCTTCCCTCTTGAAGAGGAGAACTCCAGGGAGAAGTTTCCAGTTGAACTGGAGAGTTTCTGGTTTAGAGTTTATGGGAGAGGATCCCCATCCAGCAACTCCTCAAACACTGCAGGGCCTCCAGCTGAATTCCAGCTCTTCAGGCAGGGTATTTCCCAAAATTATAGATTGCAGCTTTCAACTCTATTGCACAAAACTTTTCAACATCCCGTGCAGGTAGAAGCCAAAAAACTGCTCCTGGCCCTCTCTGGGTCAGGAAGGAGGAACCCAAGCAGAGGTGCTGCTCACACCACATTTTCCAGCAGCAGCTGCTCCCTCTTTTGTAACACTTCCAAATGTGGCTCCGAGTGCTGCTAGAGCAGCTCCTGGTGCACATTGCCTCGAGTGGGGAGTCATGTGCTGAAATCAGCCTGAAATCCACCCAAATTGTGTGAGCTGTGCTGAATTTCCTGCACAGAATTCATGACAGCGTGAGTGACAGCGCAGAGACCTTGGCCAAGGCTGACACCAGGTGCCTCTTATGAAGTTCTGGAAAATGCCCCAGAGTCTAAAACTTAGAGTAGGAAAAGTAACCCCTGGAATAATCCCGAGCAGGCTGAGCCATAGCTGACCTTCAGTGGGGAACATTTCCATTTCCATGCCCGTTCAATCTGGTATTTGAACTGGAATTGTTAATAAGAGGTGCTTTTAATGCTGACATTTTGATTTCCTTGAACTCAGATCGAGGTGCTTAAATAAATGCGTTTTGAGGGCTTTAATCAAATGGTTTTTGAGAGTGAAAGGCTGTTCTTAGCTCTGCTGGCTGCAGATTTGGGGAGTGGTTACATTTTCAAGTGTGCCTGTCATTACTGGGCCACTTTTGTCCCCATCTGCCCCTTCCAGGCATCTCTGTGGTGTAAAAAACCTGATTTGGGTCAGGACTGACCCCAGGTTTAAAGGACTTTGTCATACAGGACTAAGAATCCTCACATTTGGCTAAAACAGTCCAGATCTAGAAAAAGCCTACAAATAAATTAATATCTGGTGTTCTATAATATCGAATTCTGATTATGGATAACCGTAATTAGGGAATTAATCCGATGTTGTTTCCCTGGTAATTTCAGGGCAGATCTGCTCCCATGTCCCCAACACACCTTTTAAACATTCAGGGTGTGCTGGCCTCAGCTCACAGGTGGAGATCAGCACGTGCAGGGTTTAATATGGAACATTAAAAGCTGTCAAAACAAATGATGCTGCTTTGTAGGCTCCTGCCATCTCCCTCTTCCTCCCCACCCCGCTCCCCGTGGGACTCACTCCGTGATTTTCAGCAGATTATTCCAAAAGCTCTACGTGCACTTGGGGAAACAGAAAGGCCAGTGAGTCACAGGCTGTGCAGGGAGGGAGATGAATACCCAGGATTAGCACGGGGATGTTTTAGCTCTGCTGTCAGCCACGGAGGATTTTGAGTTTGGGGCTTGAGGCTCACCCCAAAATCAGAGTTATGGTGTGGGAGTGGACAAAACCTGTGCATTCTGAGGAGCCAGCACCAAGCTCACATGCAAAATATTCAGCATTTGTAAAAGCTGGAGGATTGTGGATGAGGAAATCGGGATTGTCCAAGGTCTGTGTGCTGGTTGTGCTCCCTGACCTCGCGCCGTGTCCCACGCTGCAATCGCAGATCCGCCGATAGCGCTGACTCACGGCTGTGCTTCACAACCCCATTGCATTTTCTGCAACATTCTGCATTCTTGGGTGACTCTGCTGCCTGCAGATATCCCTGGATTTCACCTGGGGGATGACAGTCCCAGGCATTTCGGTGAGAGGCAAACCGAGGGCACGAAGTTCAGCTGAGGTGAATGGGGGAGGTTGACATTTCCCCCTTGGGTACAAAAAATATCTATTGGAGGAAAACAGATTAAAATTCCAAACTAAAGCAGGTTTTTAAGCTGCCATCCTAAAAGATAATGCTTTCAAGTGATTACATTTAGCCATGATAAAAACCTCACCATTTAATTATGTTTTATAATTAATATCACTGAAATGCTCACTCAAAATGTGACTTTGTGTCCTGTCTTTCCGTGGCTCGAGCGAGGCATGGGGACACAAAGGGTGCCATGTGTCCCAAAGAATTCCTATGGATTATAGCTGGGATGCTTCCCAAAGCCACATTCTCAACTTTCATATTGAGAAACTTCAGGAAATTAAATGGAGAGGAAATAGAGGCAAATTTCATGTTAAATTATGACCTTTTAACCTTCCCAGGAGCCAAGGAACCGGATTTAAACAGGTCTAACCTTTTACCAGTGGCCTGTTCTACGTGGCTCAGGTGACGTGGGCAGCCCTGCTCTGCCCCTGCTTTAACATTTCTGAATAATTTTCCTCACAAAGAGCTAAGGATTATTAATAAACTTTGTCTTTGCATCCAGTGCCAGTGGCCAAGTGGAGCTTTTCAGGTCGATCCAGGATTGTGCTTTGAACTTCCAGGATTCATCCCTGAGGTTCCTCTTCCATTTCCTACCCCAGCATTTATTTCACCACAAAGGACTTTCACTCCTGACAGACTCTTTAGACCAGAAGTTTTATTATCTGCAGGTTAAAATCTGATTTAATGGCTCCAGACGGGTCTGGGGATGAAAGCAACACCTGGATTTTGGGGGCAGATCCAAGCCAGGACCTTTCTGCTCGTGGTTTGCCAGACTCTTGTGAAAGGGTGACACAGAGCACAGTTAATCCTCTGCCTCTCGCAGACTTTGGGGTTGTTTTTTCCTCTGCTTGAGCTCAGATCGTTGCTGTGTGGTCTGGCTGGGGAGTTCCTTCCGTGCCGTGGGCCTCTTGTGAAAGTCATCTCGAGCTTTCAGAGCAGCAGGTTCTGGGGCACCCGCAGGGGTGCAGGAGGTGTTTTTGCACAGATGTGAGGATGGAGGGAGCTCAGGCTGGAGGAGTTTGGGACAGGGAGAGCCCCTGGGCTCGGCTGGGGGCTGGCACAAGCAGAGCCCCTCTCCAGCACACCCAGCTCCAGGTAAGAATCCTCGGCCAGGCTGTGGCTGAGCCAGCTCCAGAACCGGATGCCGTCCAGCCACAACAGCCCAGGATGGTGCCCCACCTAATTAAGGCTGTTGAAAGGCAGGGCTAATTAGTTTAGGTGGAGCACCTCGTTAGCACAAGGATGTTGCTTCCAGGATCCAAGTCGGTTTTCCCGCACGTGTGAGCTCCCCAGAGCTCTCCCACATGCAGCAAATGAGATAATGCAGTGCCCAGGTAAATCCTAGGTGGTACCGAGGCCATTGCATCATCATATCCTGAGTTTTCCAGGCCTTTCTCACACTCCTGCACTCACGTGTGCTCGGGAAGAAAACACTTCTGCTCACACGGTGAAATGCTCTCGCTGTGACCCAGCCTGGCCTCGTTTAGTTAGAGAAGCACAAACACAACGTGGGCACTCTGTGATTCGCAGGAAGTTGGGATTGGGGTTTGAAATCCTCAGCTCTAGGGCTGGGCTGGAGGCTTCCTTCCCATCCAAAGCCGTGGGCATCCCCATCCCATCCTGCAGCTCCCTGGGCTCTTTTCGCTGCTCTTTGGGGAGTAAAGCTGTGATGGGGCCTCGCTTAATTTAAAAATCCATCATGACCTTGGAAATTCTGTCTGAGCAATGCGCTCCAAGTGTGTTAAATTCCCTACAAAATCATTCCCAGTGTTCTCCTTGCAGCTCCTTGTGTGCACTGTCCATCCCCTGCACTCCCTGTTAGACCCTGAGTGGGAGAATTCCTCTCTGGCTTCCTATTTTTCCTCCTGTCTTGTGAATAAGGCAAGAATCCTCCAGGGCAAGGAGGACTCAGCGTGGTCAGTGAAAGGATAATGTGCCAAACCCCGAGATAAAGTTGGAACTGAGGAATCTTTCCCGTCCGTTGGACAGGCCAAGATTAGATTCTGCTTCCCTTGCCATTTCTGCTTCTCCCTCTCGGTGGAGCGAGGAATTCCTACTATGCAGGCAAATCCCGTTCCCAGATTCCCCGGTGATAGCGCTGCTAAGTGACATCTGACAGGATGCTTCCCGCATTTTGTTACTTCCATTTGGCACCATAAAAGCTCTGTCACTTACCCCCCTGATTTGTGGCACCCCGGCTGCATTGTTCCCTGCAGGGGGAAGGACACTGGGAAACGGGATTGCCTTGTGGTAAAACCATCCCACCCTACAGGAGATGCTATCTCCAGCCTAAATCCTTCCTCAGAACATCTCCAATTTTCCTTCCTCGTTAGCATTTCAGATTAAACCTTTAGGCTTATCTCCACATCAGAAATTACCTCTCTGGGAAGCTTCTTCAGCTTCTATCAGCCACCTTTAGGTGTTCTTGGTGTTCACACCTCGTTTTTTGTGCCTCATTGTCATGCCAAAGGTGCAGTGGAGCTTGGCTTTGGGAATCTGAGCTTTCATCTCTTCCTGTAGCTCTTCAAAGCTGAGCTTTACACAGCTGACGTAGACTCAGACATATTAAAACACACAAAATTGATATAAAAGTGCTTTCTGAGTTTCATTCAGGAGCAAGACTTTTTATAACTGCTCCTTTCCAAGTGTTCCCAGTGCTCTCTTGGAGATGTTAGTGTTGTTCATTGTGTGGGAATGAAGATTCCTGGTGAAACATCTCTGAAATGCCCACTGAAGCTCAGGTCCTTCACTCCCAGCAACATTTTGGAAAGACAAGACTTGAGTAGCCCCATCTCTGCGTTTTTCAGTTTGGTTTTAAGGTGTTGTGGGGGATATTCCAAGGTTTTCCTGAAAAACTACAGCTGGACCCAAAATGGAGTCCTTGTTTAGAGCTTCAGTTTCTGGTGCCCAGCCAGGCACTGATCCAGCTGGGCTGATCCAAGGTGGTGTCCCAGCTCCTGGTTGCCTCTTTCATGCCATCCTCCATCCCCATCCTCCATCCCCATCCTCTCCTGCAAGAGGTGATGCTGTTGGCACTCTGGGTGCCCTTCTGCCCACCCCAGGGGACCCTGGCTGTTGCATTTTATCTTCTCCTCTGCCAGAGTCAGGATTAAATGCTCAGATGTATTTCTTGTTGGGACTCAGATGTTTATTAGTTCTGATCTATGTTACAGTCGCACAAACTGTGAGTTCTACAGCACTTCTGGCTAACAAAGTAAAAATGGAGCCCTGTCTCTCTCTCTAAAGGCCTTTTAAGGATAAACTGTCCAATAATGAAATGACACCTAAATTATTTTTACTTTTAACCTAATCACCAACCACCCATGGCCTGCAATTCAGATTTTTCTACCCAATTACAAAATCCCACCCACAGCCATGAAGGAGAATGTGAAAAAGCAGGACTGGCCTCTGCCCTAAATCCTCCATCTTGTTTTATATCTATTGCTGCATTCTAAACCCTTAAACTCTCAGTTTTGCACCCTGTGATCTCACACACTTCTATCCAAACTGCACACCCACAATCCCAGTGCTGTCACTCAATTTTGGGAGCCTTTTCCACGGCCTCAGGTCAGTGCAGTGTTTGCTTGGGGGTCAGTGCCTGTGAGCACAGAAAGCCTGGAATTCTCAGTGCCCAGGGTTCCAAAGCCTGGAATTCTCAGTGCCCAGGGTTCCAAAGCCTGGAATTCTCAGTGCCCAGGGTTCCAAAGCCTGGAATTCTCAGTGCCCAGGGTTCCAAAGCCTGGAATTCTCAGTGCCCAGGGCTCCAAAGGCTGGAATTCTCCATGCCCAGGGTTCCAGCACCCGAAATTCTCAGTGCCCAGGGCTCCAGCACCTGGCTGATGCCACTGAAGGAAGGCTGCAAGGGGAAGCTCCATCCCCACCAAGCCTGGCCAAACCCAGCGGCTTCTCCAGCTGCTGAGATAATGAACCGCAATCACCGTGCTGTGCACTAATTGCTGGGCAATTCTGGTTCCTCTAACAGTCACTGGGCTGTCAGGGAGCTGCCAGCTCGTGCTGGTGGCCTCGGTGACCTGATTCTCATGACCTGGGTGGTGATCCACCCCCCCAGCCAGTGCTGGTGGGTACAGGCAGGACTCTGCAGGTTTGGCCAGTTCTGCCCGAACCGGCTTCCGCAGCCTTGGCTCCCACTCCGGGCTGACCTCTTGGGGTGAGCTCCCTGGAAATGCTTCATTTCTGCTCCCAGGCAGCAGCTGGTGCCCTGCTGCTCACCCCGGGCTGGGTCACAGGGACTGGGATCAAACTGGGACTGCGCAGCACCAGGGCTCTGCAAGAACTCCTCTCTTTGCTGCCCAGGCCTCCCATTCCTGCTTGCTCTCCAGACTCTGTCATTGTCATGAGATTCATTTCATCCCACTTCAGCCACCTAAAAATTATAGACCAGCCGTAAGTGGTGGCTGCTTTTTGAAGAAAAGCTTGGCAGCAAACCGTCCTGTTGTGCAGGAAGATCAGGAATTCCAGTGGAAGCCAGCTGGGTGAAGCAAGGAGCTTCTGAGAGAGTGAAAATGCAAGAAAAGAGCAGGCAAAGAGTGACAAAGACTGGGAGCAAGGGAGGCATGGAAAACCTTGGGCATGTGGGGGGTTTTGGGCTGACCAAAAGCTGATGGACTCCAGTGGGGGTTTGGAGTAGGGAAAGAAAATACAGAAAAAAGTGTTGAACTAACCTAATGATAATGATGCAGGAAAGACCAAAATAGTCCATGGGTTTTTTGTCTCAGTCTTCATCCTCCCAGCCTGCTTGGGAAGATAAGGGATGGAGGACAACGAGGGAGCAGCAGGCTGGGGACAACCTAGAGGAGGTGGAGGTGTCCAGGTCCACACCACTGGACAAGGGTCAGGCTGGAAAAGCTGTGAGGTCAATGTGAGTCCCTCGTGAAAATTGTGGTGCTTAGGGAGGTGACAACAGGAAAAAGGTGCATCTTTGAGAAGGGTGGAGCAGATATGGGGAACCATGGACTGCTCAGACTCTTCTCATCACCCAGAGGTCACTGAGGGTGTCCTCTGGAGTCTATTTCCAAACACATGAAAGACAAGAAAGAAAACCGGGAATGGTGGTGCAGACTTGCCAAAGCAAGTGTTGGAAAAGTCCCACCTCCTCCTCCATGAGCTGCAGGGTGGCCCTGGGGACGTTGAGGGCTGTGGGTGGCTGTGCAGGGAGCACTTTGGCACCATTTCCCACAGCATTCCCACATGGCAGCTGCTGACAGGGCTGGGCATGGCTGGACAGCAGGCTGGGGGTGAAGTGTCCAGGTGGTTGGTGCCTGATGACAGGGAGGTGTCAGCAGTGCCCTGCAGCCACTGGAGCGTCAGGCTGGTGCTGGAACAGAGACTGGACAGAGCTAAGAGAATAAAGTAGGGATTTATTAAAAAGCCTTTAAGGATAAACCTTGGGAAGAGCCTGGCCAGGGCTACACCCAAGGTGGACCCAAAATGGTCACAAAATGGACCCAATATGGTCATAAAATGATCACAAAATGGACCCCAAATGGACCCCAAATGGACCCCAAATGGACCCCAAATGGACACAAAACGGACACAAAATGGCTGATCTGTCACGAGGTCTCACACTTTGATAAGTTTTGGTCCATTTGCATATTGGGGTTGAATTGTCCAATTCCAGCTCCAGGCTGTGAGCTCCCATCCTTCTTGTTCCTCCCTCCAGCCACCCTTGTTTGTGCTGTTGGGCTGAAAGTTGTCCTTGGTGTGCAGCAGGACAAGGATTTGTTTTGTGTCCCTGCTGTGTGCAGAGAGCTGAGTGACACTGACTGTGAGCTCAGAGCTGCACCCTGGGCAGCACAGAACCTGAAATACATCAAAGCTCAAACTTGAGGCATCAGTGCTCAGCTGGGACGGTCCTGCTGTGGGTGGGAGGCCGGGGCAGGTGACCTCTGGAGTCCCTTCCTGTGGCCGGGGCAGAGAGGAGCCCTGCGGTGAGCACAGAGTGACAGCACCTCCGGAGGGCGATTCAGCCCATCCCAGGGCACCGAGAATAGACCAGGATCACCCCTTGGAGCTCCCAGCCACTTTCCACTGCTGTGCGGGGAGCTTAGGTGATTAACTTGGGGCTGGCTAAAGATAGCCCAGCTGGGCCCCCCAGGGCAGTGACATTTCTGCAGGCTGAGATTCCTGCTCGGATTACCCCGCAGCTGGCCCGGGGCTCAGGGCTCAGGGCTCGCTGTTGACTCAGAAACATCACTGCTACTATGGCACTGAGTGACTGCCCGGCTCTGCTGCTCTTCTGGCCCGGCCGAGTCACACTGCAGGAATTCCTCCCCTCCATGGGAGCCTCTGCTCCCCAGCTGGGCCTTCTTGGGATGCTGCAGCCCTTTGGTTTTGTGGTGTTCCCTGCGTCCAGGAGGTTTTTCCTTCTCCTTTTCATTCCCTGTGGTGACAGAAGCTGAGGCTGCTTCCTTCTCCCAATCATTTTTGTGGTGTTCTCTGCATCCAGGAGGTTTTTCCTTCATTTTTTCATTCCTGTGGTGACAGAATTTGGAGCTTTTTCCTTCTTACAATCATTTTTATGGCATTCCCTGCATCCAGCAGGTTTTTCCTTCTCCTTTTCATTCCCTATGGTGAGAGAAGCTGGGGTTTCTTCCTTCTCGCAACCATTTTTGTGGCATTCCCTGCATCCAGGAGATTTTTCCTTCTCCTTTTCATTCCCTGTGGTGGAAAAAGCTGGAGCTTCTTCCTTCTTGCAACCATTTTTGTGGCACTCCCTACATCCAAGAGGTTTTTCCTTCTCCTTTTCATTCCCCATGGTGACAGAAGCTGGGACTTCTTTCTTCTTGAAACCATTTTTGTGGTGTTCCCTGCATCCAGGAGTTTTTTCCTCCATTTTTTCATTCCTCATGGTGAGAGAAGCTGGGGCTTCATCCTTCTTACAATAATTTTTGTGGTGTTCCCTGCATCCAGGAGATTTTTCCTTCTCCTTTTCATTCCCTATGCCTTCTCTTTGTGAGACATCTCCTCCTGCTTCCCGGAATCTTCCAGCCTGAACCTGGATGTGTCCTGGATGTTCTTGGCGAGTTGTTTAATCACTGCTGTGACGTCTTCAGCAGCTCTGGAGCCGTTTTTCTTGGGGCTGAGTTTTCCCAGCAGCTGGAGAATGGTGTGTCCCAGAAAGGACCTGTCTTTAATTAGGGAACTTAGAATGCCAGGCTCCTCAGCAATCCAACCAAAAAAAAAGTTCATTTTTCCTGCTCTCTGTTGTTTGGAAAAGAGAAAAGAAAATAAAAATGTCCCCCAAAATCTTGGCTGTATTTTCCCAGAGGCCGTAGCTGATGTCAAACGCTCTCATCCCCAGTTTCAGTCTCCCACATTATTCCTGGCAGCTCCAGCTCACTCATTTCCTGGCATTTTTCGCAATTAGCAGTAGAAAGCTTTCACTTCATTTTTTTTGTCTCTATCTTCCCCTCTCATCTCTGCACCCAGCCTGAATACAGGCCCCATTGTTCCCGC